>OY735217.1:987500-1170000 GCA_963457665.1 Thysanoteuthis rhombus
GCAAAGAAATTTAATGAGTTTTTATAACTAATAGAGGAATTAATAATGTGTTAATTTTCTTTTATTGACTTCGAAATCTGATCAAAATGATTGTGTCATGTGATTTAGAAAATACATCATTCTCTGTGTCTCTTTCTACATGTATACAACTACAAATGTGTGTGTGTGTGTATACATATATATGTATATATGTATATATATATATATATATATATATATATATGAGGCCCGAAGAGGGCAGAAATATGAGCTAGTTTGTGTAGCGAATCTGCAATCTAATATATATATATATATATATATATATGCACACATAGGTTGATAAATAGTTAAGAATGTGCATATACATATAAATATATATATATGTGTGTGTGTGTGTGTGTGTGTGTGTGTGTGTGTGTGTGTTTAGATTCACAGATATAAACTGATAGATAGTTTACCCCGTTTTGTACTCTTGCATACTCCAAGGTTACAGCGGAAGTGACCATGTTCTGAACAAACGCATCTGCTACAGCCATCGTTGAAAACTTCTCCTAACTGATATCTTTTCCCTTGCGCTTCGCAATGTGTCCAGCCGCTTTTGCTCCCTTCAAAAAGAATTCATGTTTTATTCAAATCATTTTTCTTTAACATTGTTGGTAAGAGGAGATCATTTTGAACTTCAGTACTGTGGTAATAAGGGGGTCCCAACATTATGTACGTGGGAGATTTTCTTTCTCCTGATTTACCTATTAAACAACACATTACTCTAGTGCATCTATTCATTTCGTTATATCTGCTGAAACACATCTTGCAGTCAACACGATTCATGAAGTTTCACCTTTTTATAAACTCTGCCATTCCAGATGCACATCTTACTTTAGATTCATGTCGGAACGTCATGAGCAGAAAGAAATGAACGACTATTTTTTAGACATCCATATTAAATGTCAACAAAATTTTAGGCCATTGGAACTGACTCCACAACTGACCAAGAATGTTTCTGCAGTTTTAGTTACGTTTCTTTACACCAACAAATATACGTAACCGACACAACCGATGACATAGGCTTTTATATCATGTGTGAATGCAGTCATCCCTAAAGCCTGAACATATCTAGTACCTCTTCCTTTGCGATTGAAGCAGCAGAATGATGAGAGAAAATCTGTTGAATCATATACCAAAAATATCAACATGGCAGAATTAAAAATAGTGAAATGTAACGTGGTTTGCATCGGAAGAAATCGTGTTCCCATTGCTTGTGTTCCCATTGCACTAATGCGTTTAGCTAAGGCATCAAACCACCTCTCCATAAATTCTGTGCTCTTGTCTGTTTATTAGCATACAATTGATTGATATGGGAGTCTTTGAGTGATCAATTGGGCAAAGTACTCTCCTATTAGTACTTTTAGTGGAGAACAAAAACAATGAAAGCAGCTATACCCATCGTCGTCCTTGGTAAGGTCGGATCAATTAAAAAATTCCCACCAGGCATATACTCAGAAGATATTCAACAACAATTTAATTGATTCGATTCTTGTATTTGAATATGAAAACACAAAAATAGAAATTAGGAATATAAAATTAAAAAAACAAAAGAAAAAGTTGGTGGATTCGACCGCCGTGCGAGGCATGCATCCTTCAGGTGGGTACAAGAGTTAAAAGAATATTCACTGTAACCTATTGGTTAGATTTATTTTATTGGCTTTTCATAAAAGAACTCGCATTTTGAAATAATAAAGCTGTTATAAAATGATCATATACTCACTTTCTTTTGAGTATTCAATGTCATAAAATCAGTTCACAATCGTCACTTTTCAAAATGACTCGCTTTTCAAAGTAGCAAGGCTGTTATGAAATGATTCTATTCTTTGGCCCCTGTTGTATTCAATCTTACTGAGTCAGTTCCACGAATCAAAGGTACGTGTTAACTAATCAATACCAGGCAAAATAGCAGAGTTACTTCCCGTGTCATTTAAAATGTAAGGCAATAATATTGTCTCCCTTTCTTGAACGATTTATGAAGATCCAATCATTCTTTGTTGCATTTTCGGTTTTTAAGGGACTAGGTACCAGAACAACGCCTAGGATGGTTTGCCTTATACGGCTAATGAGCACCAACTGAATTGCTAGTTACCAATAGCAAAGGAGTTTCAAGTGTATTCATGGAATCCCAAAAGGCAATATTTTTATGCAAACTGTTCCAGCTGGGGTTCCAACTCAGTTTGCTGATTCCATTCTCTGCACTGTAAACTACTGAGTAAAAAAAAAATAAACAAACTAAAAGACATTATTAAGATTCATTCAACAGGCATCGGATTTTCATACGTAACGTTTTAAAACCTTTCAAAAATAAACAAGTAATAATACAGTACAAATTCATGAGTCAAGAGAAAAAACTTCCACCAATGAAGATGGAGATTAATTTGATGCTAATAAAAAAATGTCAAAAAGAAAAAGATTATGAGTTTACCTGCAAAGGACATAGCAAGGAAATAGCAGATAATAAGTATTCGCATCTTGGTATGGATCGATCAAATGCCAATATGCTGGGTGGTTTTAATGCAACCCGGCTTTTATAACCAATGGTCGGATGTTATTAGCATAAATAAATACACGTACAGACTTCCACGTATACTTGCATATATCTAATGACTATTCAAAAAACCCAATCCTTTAAAACAACATGCTAATGAAACGTTCGAGCTTGCTTGGACTGATATGTTATATAATTGTGACCTCGCTCTAGTGTACGAGAAAAATGCATCAATCGACGATTTGGTCTTTAAGATTCAATTGCAAAAATGAATGTGTGTTTAATATGCTTTGTCTTTTTGTTCAAGTTGAACGATTAAGATTATAGGGGAAGTGACGTGTTTTTGTGAAATTCTGTTTCAAGTAAGTAAAGGCCTTTTAAGAAACTTATCTTTTGGGGGTTGTCGAAACAGTATACAATGACACTAGTGATATCAGCGAGTCAGATTAGAAAGAACCTCCACCAAATTGAATGCTTAAACTAGGCGACATTTCTCGTGAACTGGGGAAAATCACACTGAAAACTTGCGTGATGTGATTCATAGATATCGTTGTTTAAATGTTCGTGAAGTTCCCGAAGAGGTCCCAATTTGAAAAAAAAGTTTGTTAAGAGAAAAACTGATGATTGAATTGTGTTGCAGCAAAATCTGCTGACAAAACAATTACAGGATGCATCAGTAGTCTTTCTTCTAAAATCATGTCGCACGAACTTTCGCCTCATCGGAAAATTCACCGAAAATTAGGCGTCGATTTCCACGAATCACACGACCTCTAAAGCACCTGTGGTTGAAAAAAAAGGCAAAACGTACTAGATGCACGTTCACTCATGCATATTTAGTCCCAGAACTAAGCAATACAGATTGATGTATTTTATCTGTACCAAGTTTCTGTCTTTCGTACATAATTCATTAGTCAGAGCAATTTAGAGTATTCCATTAGTTCGGTTTCTTCATGCACTGACCTCCTATATTGGTTTGTTGTCATTTATGTATATATGTATGTGTGTATGTAAGTAACTATATCAATCAATCTATCTTGTTAGATAGTTATATAGATAGAAGTACAATAAAATACGCTAATAAGTTGATTGAAAAATCTTATACGACTTCATTCGAATCGAATATCAGTGTTTTCATTTCACTTCGATTTTCTTCCAGTTTCTCAGTGTACCTTCGACTACAAACATCCTTTGATTCGCCTTCTTTAGCATTTCCGTTTTTCTTTATATTACAAAATGATACCGGAAGATTCTACAATACCAATAAAAGAAGATTTTCTGAATATTTTAGAGTTTTATTTCATATTACAGAAACCGTTTTTCATTCCCGTATTTCTTCTTTGGGAGCTAGAACTTGTCCCGTATTCAAAAGCTAGTACACTGTGAAATCCAACATTTACAATTAACACCTAATATATGATTCGATGTATATTCATACATCAATTTACAACATTTGATTTCCATCTGGGTTTTGAAGCTTCCGTTTTGGTCAAATAAAATCATTTTTTTTTATTGGTTTATAGTTTTTTTTTAAAAAGAATTGTCCATTTTGTTACACGGATGACTAGTGATCAATTGGAAACGTCAAAGTTTCATTGCATTTTTATAGGTAAAAAATGAACCTTCTGAAACGTTGATAAAAAGAGTATGTCAGTGCATACCTCTGAGCTAATACTAAAAATTATTAAACTATCAGTGACGTCGTAGGCATAGGTCACAATATATCCATAAGTTCAAATATAGTAGAAGCGTCAACAATGAGCTACAGAGAATTTGGGGTGTAAACATGCGTTTTTACATTCATGAGTTCCATATTGAAGCTATATTTATACGTAATATCTCAAGTGCAATAGAAAAAATTGGGGGAAATCAAAACTGACACACTTACGCCCCCCTACTGTACCTTATATCTCTTGGAACTGACTTCAATCAATTTTAGTGACACTTGCATTTGTAGAGAAATGCACTCACTGAGTGCTTTCCTTTTTTGATGAATTGTCAAACATGTCAAATTGTTACATATACGTGGAGATGAGGACTGTTTAATCAAATATTTTATTTGCATTCAAAAATGTTGTTTCATTTTTTGATAATACTTTTATAAGATATACCTTCGTGTTCGCATCTATGATCTGAAAATATGTTACTTACTTATATATATATCTTTCTACACAGATGTTTTAGTGTAACCCATTTTACGCACCAAAGGGAAGAGAGAAGCATCATCTTAATTAAATCTATTGTGACCCAGAAAATAGATGAAACGTGGTCGGTTGGAATCCTTGCTTCCCTAAAATGTTAGTCGAACCACAAAGTTAAAATGACATTAGTGGAAGAAAATGGGAAGAATTGATAGAAAAAGGAAAAGTACATAAAGATCCTAGCGGAAAAAGTAAAAAAGACAGTAAGTTTAGTGGTGTGAGAAACGAAAGAAAGTCAAAGGTAAAATATGAGAAAAAAGGGGTAGATGGTCATTTAGTTCGGGTATCAGATAGAAAAAGAGGATAAAATCTAATGAAGGAAATAGATAACAAAGATGACCCTTGCCTATAAGATTGGTCAATCAGGGTAGAGTAGTTGGCAGGCAACGGACTGTCTACGGCCTGCTTCACTACTACAGAAAAAGGGATGATCAACCAATCACTCTCTCTCTCTCTCTCTCTCTCTCTCTCTCTCTCTCTCTCTCTCTCTCTCTCTCTCTCTCTCTCTATCTCTGGACAAGCTTTCGCCTTCTTTATTTCCGTATATGTGAGTGAATTTTGTCCAGTATTCAAATGAAGACAATCGTTGTATTATCGGTTGGCCGAAGTAACAAAAAAAAAAGAAGTTCGATTTTGAATCTTGCCACGAGTTTTGCGTCTTTTGTTCCTTCCCTTGCATCCACGGGGTGCATACATGTGGCAAAGCACATTACAGTACATAATTTTGTCAGAAACAAAATCATGACTATGAAAGATAAAGAAGGTCGTTGTTTCATCCTTCTCAATGTCGTTATTCCTTAATACGTTTCAATAGCATTTTGTTGGCTTGTTGAGATATTGTACTGGGAGTGGTTGAGTTATGGTTGATCCGATTGTTTCTTCACATTTTATAAAAAAGAATTTTTGGGGGGTCACGATCGGCAGACATTCCAAAATTCTGCTGAAATTAGACATTAATGTCGACAAAACCCCAGGATTCGATATGATGAGTTACGATCAATCCGATACTTTGTTTACATTTTATATGTAAATAACAATATGTCAACATGGGAATAATGGACCACTGAACTGATATAAATGAAAATTATTCTACGGGCTCTTTGGCACACAATTACAAAAACAAATTATGTTTTTAAGAACATAACGATTTGAATTTTCAATCAATTACCAATTGCCACCCTGGTAGTTCAGCATATCACAATATATCGGTTGTGAGATACAAACATTAATTTGTATATTTCTGTGTCTCTCTCTGCATTCCCCTATCACTATTTCGACCATTTTCTATCGGAAACCTTATAAGGTTTATATATTTTACTGATAGTATTAACAGCAGTTTATTCCATCTGCCAAAAAACCCCAGAAAATACAACTTTTTAAATCTTTCAAAGTTAAGATTTGTTCAGAATGAAGCCTAGAAAACATTGTGCAACTAATCATATGATTGCTTCTTCAAAAGCAATAATTGTAATCATTCATTAACCCTTCATATTTCTTGTATGTCATCTCTTGTTGAAATCAAATGAGTCTTTTTCAACTGTTTTAATCGACTTTTGATTTTCCTGGGCAAAGTCACTCAAATCTATGACTTGAATTCTTTCAGAATGTTGTCTCCAATAAAATTGGACATAGAATAAATGATAATTTTGGTTGAAATCTAATCTATAATTTTAAATTAGACCGTCATTTTCTTGCAATCAATCGTATTTTAATTCTATGAACTTGATAGGACTGAAAAGATAATATTTACATAATGCGTTGATAAAAAACGAGTCGCTTAAAATTGCTGATGAAGGAAATATTTGCTGAATCCTATACTAAAAATCCCAAATTTCAAATTGAAAATACTGGAAGATAATGTGGTTTACTTTGAGAGCAATTATGTCTCCAGTAATTGTGCTCACTTTGCACAAATGCTCTGACTAAAGGCAAGAAACCACTTCTATTTGTTTCTTGTTCCGGTGGTTCAAAGCAAAATAACGGTATCAAAGGTCAAATACCGGAAGGGAAAAATGATTGGAAATGCTCTTCCCTTACAGATATCACATTTTACGCCTGAAAAGGGTAGTGGAATAAATCGATCAAAATGTCATGATTACATCGAAGATGGAAAAAAGGGTTCAAACTGTCCGAAAAAATCCATCGGTAAATGGCTCTTCTCAAAGTCATAAACAATTTTATATTCGAATCAAACTGATTTCGGAATCGGATCTGATCAGATCTTGTTTAGTTTACAGCCGTATCTTCAACAACGGACATTCCGTGATTAGTCTTTAATAGTATTTCTATTCATTTGATTTTGCAAATAGACGCTCATAAAAGCCATGATACCCCAAAGAATTAGGATAGATATACAAATAACCAGAGAAAATAAATGAAGACAACAACAGCATATAATACATTAGGTAGATATTTAAGAGTTTTATTTCATTATACAGAAATGGCCTTCTTAGTTGACATTATCCCCCTGAAGCTAGAACTCGCCTCGTTTTCACCAAAAACATCGATGATTCAAAATCCAACGTTTACGATAAATTGGTCATTCAATTATTATTCAAATAAATCAAGTAAAACAATGACTGATCAAACATTAAACATAATTTAGTCCATATTTCGTAAACTGTATTTTTACTCTTTTCAAATGAACAAAGATTATTGACTAAATAATGTTGAAAAATAACTAACATGGCACAGAAGAGATTGGGACAGGGAGTGGATTTTGAGAGTTTCTGCAGCTTAATGGGTTCGAGCAACCGAACCTTAAGGGAGTCAACCAGAATCACGAGGATGAATCTCACCTGGGACTTATTCTTTGTGACAAGCCAGGCTATTAATTTATTTATTCACCGCAGAAGGGAAACTATCCTGGGTTTAGTCACGATAAAAGTCAATAACAGTTGAAAGTAAATGGTACCAAAAAATATTAATGATGATCTTCATTGAAGTTTTAATTTCGGTTTTAATTACAAAAAAATAGCATAAAGTCACTTGTGAAAAAATCATTCGTTTACAACAAGAGTCTGTTTCTCAAGAACTCAGTCCAAAAGCCAGTGGGGTCCGTCCAAACCTATAAGTAGGTTTTCATTCGTGATAGAATTCTTCTTCTTCTTCTTCTTCTTCTTCTTCTTCTTCTTCTTCTTCTTCTTCTTCTTCTTCTTACTATTATTATTATTATTATTATTATTATTATTATTATTATTATTATTATTATTATTATTATTATTATTATTATTATTATTATTATTATTATTATTATTATTATTATTATTATTATTATTATTATTATTATTATTATTATTATTATTATTGCTGGCGTTGTTTTTATTGTTGTTATTGTTGGCGGCGGCAGTGGCTTGGATTTCAGTTTGTATAAGTCACCAGCCGATCCCAAGTGGAGATCTAAGTCTGGCAACCTTGTAAGTTGTGACAGTCTGGCCTTTGGAAAAGGGGGAAAAATGGAGGACTTTTACATGTACAGACAATACAACGATATCCCAGAAACACCTCTATATACACATAAAGTGGTGAATGCTGAGTGTAGTAAATACAATCAAATTGACAAAAATTAAATGATAACATGTGATAATATGGTTCTGAGTTGCCACATTCTATTGATTTCCATCGTTATATTTTGAGGATTTCTCGAATTCCTTGACAGCAATGTTTTTATCCAGGAGAAACATGTCGCCCCTTGGAAGTTCGGGTGGAAGAACATCGAAAAGCGGTGAGCAATGGTGAAAGTAACATATCGGGTATAGCTGATCACGTATGGAGGCAAAAGGGTGACCACGTACCCCTGTGGAACGAGGTTGAAATAATTGATCAGGAAGAACCCTGGAAGATTCGAAAATTGATAGTCCGAATGATAATAGAAATAGTTGAAGTTTATTACTAGCTTTGCTTCGAATTTTTCACTTTCTTCTTTTATCGAGTGAAACTTTATTGTGTTTTCAGCTTCTTTCAGTAATTTTAACATCCAGTCCAGAGTGATTGTACATTCAGTTTCATTTAAAAGAAATTTTTAATTAAATCTGTGAAACTAAAAGTACAATTTGTAATGGGCCATTAAAAAAATCTCTATAATTTTATAATCGCCCTGAAATGCTTATGATGAGATAAAAATTGAACCAGATAGATAGACAGCTGTCTTATGATAAATCTATTCTTGCATGCTTAAAACTACAGCGAAGGTCATCTTTCTAATATAAGTGTCCAGATATGATTAGTATAAAAATTTCTTCCCCCTCAGTTATTTTCGCTGGAATAAAATTCCCAGTAATCCTGACCCATGATGTAATAACCGTTTTGTAAACTCTGTCATTACGTCTGCATGTGTCACTACACATGGACGTAGGAACTCTGTCATTAGAAAGAGACAAACGACTTCTTTCACAGAGATCATAGGATTTTGATGTTTAAAACCATTTCAGATAATTGGAAATGATTTCACATCAGACAAAAAATATTTTATAGTTTTGTTTGCCTTCAGCTTTGCTTTTAACACAAACGAATAAGGCTATCAATAATTCATTTGTTATCATTGAAGTTTGTGCACACGAATCATACAGATATCACTTCAAGTGACCGATTCTTTTAATGGCACGTTGTCAAAAGAATCGGTTTTTACAAGTAATAAGGTTGATATTCAATCAATTCAATTTCGTCCTCTACTATATTCGATTTCTTAGTTCTAAAGCCTTGCGTAACGAGGGCGTGTGTAAGTCTTAAAATGGAATTCAATTCTTACAAACTTCTTTCCTTTTCTGCAATAAAAAAGAGACATAAAGGTAATATCATAAAATACACATTGAATATTTTCCCTTTGAAATGTCTTCATTTTGTTTCGCTCTCTAACCTTCAACCTATCCCCCTCCACACTAAATTTCCTTCACTTCTACACAATTCCTTCTGGCTGAATTATATCAAGTTGATCTCTCGATAAGAAATCGTAAATGTCTTTTGTTCGGAATCGGTTTTATACAACACTTGGATCGATTTTACATTTTTTTTCTCAATACGTCGACAAGTGATGTTAGCTTGATAGATAAATCCGCTCTCCCTGCATACATCTTCTTTCCTCATATATATATATATATATATATATATATATATATATATATATATATATATATATATATATATATATATATGTATATATATATATATTCATATATTTATATATATATAATTGTGTCATCTACAGACAGCTGTTTCGATAAGGCTATAGACTTTCCATTATCCCATCCAGTACTGCAAGGGAGAATTGGAACCTTCGCTTCAGACCCGAAGGCCGATATCCTACCTCTGGGCTACGGAACTGGACGGTCAGTAAGGCTGAATTTAAGCGATACATTTCTTTACACAAAAATTCAGCATCCAACAGAGTTCTCTATTTCTATGATTAGCCAAAGTATCAGTCTACACTAGGTAAAACATTTGGAGAATAAAACAAACTCTTGAAAATTTTTGAGACTTATTTTGTCCACTTTAAAATAGGAAAAAATGCGTTCACTTTAAATTTGTCAGAACAGGAAAGAGTTTCCACTCACTTTCTGACCATCAAGGTGTGGAAAATGCTTATCGTCATTTCCTACTCTTTCAAAGTTTACCATTAGTTGTAAAAAAAAAAAGTATCCCTTCTCTTATGACCCTTTGTAGGGTGGAGTCTCCTGTTACTTCTGCCTATTAAAAGGTAGAAAAAGTTTCTTTAAAGGATGAAAAAGTATCCCGTTTACGTGAACGTATAAACCCTTGAAAGTTGAGGGAAAAAGTCACTTTAAGCATTTTACCACTTGAAAGGGCGAGAAGTCCCCATTCAAATTGGCAGCTCAAAAATGGGGAAGTATCCCGTCACTTTGACCCCTCAAAGAGGGGAAACATTTTCCCTCACTTCTAACACATAAATGTGAAAGGAGTTTACACCTAATTCTCACCCCACGAAGGTTTAAAAAAAGGTTTATCTTTACTTGAAGACGAAAGGAAGGGCATTACATTTCTGACTCCTCAGAGTAATGAAAAAGTCTCGCTTCATTTTTCTCACCTTAAAAGGAGAAAAAGTTTCCCGTCATTTTTCACCCTTCGTAAGGAGGGTAAGGGTCCATCCTTCATTTTTTAACCCTCCGAAAGGGAATTTCCCCTTTACATTTGACCTCTTAATTGGGGAAAAGATGCTTTCTTTTTCTCTTGACCCTTTAGAATTGGATCCCGTCCAACGTATATGTATACATATCCGCTGATTTTGAATGTTTATGTATGATTCTTTAATGGACTAAAAATGAAAGAAACATTCCTCCAAGACGTCTAAAGTGTATGGAAATTGTCCTTCCCTTAAAAGTGAGAGGGAAAACTTTTCTTTCTTGGAGGGGTCGAAGCTGGAAGAGATCTTTTCCTCCTATTTTGGAGTCAAAATTGATGGGAGAATCCCCTCCTCCCCTATTCAGATATCAAATATTGAGAGAGAATGCCCCTTCCTGGGCGTGAAAATTGAAGAGAAATTCAACCCCATGTTGTCAAGACAGAAGAGTGTCAAAATTGAAGTGTGTCATTTGTGGACAAAGATTTTTATTCCTCTTTTAATGTGTCAAGAGTTGAGACGCTATGTGCATCTGCCCCTTCAGATGCCATGGTCAGCTGTCAGGGGCGCTGCGTGATATTCAAATATCTTTATACTTTCTGTTAATTATAATCCAATGCATAGCTGCTACGATAGACTGCGACATTTAACTGGTGAATCACAAATCACTCTGTCCATCTAATGAAAGGTTCGCCAATATTTTTAGACGATCAATCTCTTCAAGGAATCCGGCTATTCATTGATCTCAAATCAAGTTTATGAGAAGAGAACACACCAAAACTCCATACTGAAACGTACCAAGCCATCCAAAAACGTAACAAGTTCATAGTATATATTCATAAAATAGAATTGAAAGTTCAACGAGACATCAATAGTAAAGTACAAAGTAAACAAGAATTTAAGTCGAAAGAGTTAAATATAACAAAGATCCGATAGACCCCTCCGGGCATTTTGAACCCTTGCATTTATTGAGCACTTCAATTGGCCCTTCAACACTCAGGGGACAGTATTGATCACTTTGGCGCCCCCTGGTCAAATGTTTGATTCTGTAGTGATTATCAAAGGAAGGGATATATTACATAATTCATTAGTCTTTTTTTTACCTTAGTAACCTTACTGCATAAATTTCAATTCAGTTGCTGGGTATTTTCTTTTGACTTTGAGCGTCGTGAAAAGGAATCTAGACGGAATCTTCTCTTAAAAATCTCCCGTTTTTATCTTATTCTTCAAATATTTTAACCATCTTTATATATATATATATATATATATATATATATATATATATATATATATATATATATATATATATAATTACTAGGAAATGTATCCGGTAAATGTAAATATCGCATGCCTCTTGCACTCGGACAGCCAGTTGTTGACGAATGCATGAGGCACAAAATGTTTACATTCACCGGATTCATGTCCTTGTTACTATTAATTTTTCATATGATAATAGCTCTATTTACTATCTTGAATATTGAACACTGTGATTAAACAATTACAACGGACAAAATCTGTCTTCATTTGTTTCTGTTTATTTTTTATGAATTGAGAAAATATAGTTATTATGTACTATATATGTGTATCAAAAGTATATTCAAAATGATTTTCTGCTTTGACTCTATACTACCAATACAATTCTTAAAAAAATGTTGTCCATTCAATTGATAATAACTCATTGGACTTCCGTATGAAAAAATTAGTGCCGTTGTAGTCATCCAACTATTAACGTGTTTTGTGCCTTATTCATTTGGATTCATGGTTGTCTTTTTCGGCTGCTGATAAGGCAAGAAAAAATTCTGAATTCTGTTGAGATAGAGGAAAATTTCCAATGTGCAATGTAAAAAAAGGATAATAGTTACAGGAAATGTTTTGCAAATAATTTGCCTTTGATTATGAATTCAGAAAACGTCCAGGAAGAAAGAATTTTTACTTGTACGGTCATTAACATTGGTACAGCTTTGCATGAAGCAAATGTGTGCGTACATGAGAGATGAGCTCAAGAAATGAAACCGTCTATTTTGTTGTATGTGCGATCGGCGATCAATCTGAAATGTCAAAAAAGACCAGCCTTTCCATAAGATCATTCTCTACATGTATCAAAAACGTCAAATCATATTCACCATTCACAATATGGATGGATGTAGGATATCTACGAACCATTTTGACATTTGTAACCTATAACTGATTTTTCTTGGCAGAATTATTTAATTCTAGGCCGCCATTCTACTTAGAGATTCATCGTTCAATCGCAGAATGAAATAAGTCGTTTTAAATGTATGAATGATCAATTACGCTAAAAGTTCGAACAATGTCTAACTTTGATAGACAGAAGATCTTGTTGGCATAGGGAGATGCAGAGTTTTTTTGGGTTTTTTATTCTCGAATCAACCTGGAAGCACTGGTTCTTGTTCCATCACAGTAGTTAAGCAGCATCGAACCTGATCAGTATTTTGGTGGGTGACAGCTTGGAAACATCAGTTACCGTAAACAAATATCATCAGCACTTCTGTATGCTGCCCCCTATATTAAAATCGACCTCATGTCGAATTTTGAAATTGTGAAAACAAAAAGTTCATTTACATTTGAACAACGTATCTTTCTGGATATACAATCAGGTTTAATTGTAAAGGGAAACATATCGATTCTAACCAATCATCATTATGTATGTATGAGAACGATCAAGTAAATTTACTTTCCTTTTTCCTGAAATACAAAAAATATATATACACTCATTTTCCCGATTTAATTATCTTTCTTTTTCTTATCTCTACTTAAAGATTACTATTGTGAGTTTTCACATATTTCAAAATCTTATATTATCCCTGAATATTTGGAAAAAGCTTTCAGCAATCCGATTGAAAAAGTTGAGTCGAATTAGGCCCAGAGGAATCCTAAATTTGAAATGTATTAAAACATATCAAAAGCAAATAAATTATAGAAATTTCAAAAACAACCAACCCCTTCTTTAAAAAGCCATTTTAAAATCTATTGATTTAATCTTAAATAAAAATTAATCTAATTAAAAAAAAATTAAATGATTTTTTTAAATTTCAGATCAAAATATCAAATATTAGTTGTATTTTCTTATTCAATTTTTCGTTATTTCATTTCGATTCTTAATGATAAAAAAATTAATAAGAATTTCTAAAACTGAATAATACATAGAATTATACCGAGCATAAAACATATGTTGTATCTTTTGTGAGGCATTAATTCTGAATTGTACCCTCCTCTTCATGAAATTGATTAACATGTTATTGTTTATTTGGTGAAATATTGAAACTCATTTCTATTCTGATTTTTACTTTCCTTGTTTCTATTCATATTACTGATTATAACATTTTTTTGATGGAGAGAGTTTGGACTGATGTCTAGTTATCTGTAAATTTGTTATATTCTACTGTTTTTATTGGAATAATGTCATTCATTACACATATTTAAGGTAAGAATTGTTCTGTTGAATTGCGTTGGTTGACAAGTTCAATGAAATTGAAAAGTCTTTTTGAAGACTTCCGACCTACATACCTTCGTTTTACCAATCAGTTTTTTTTTGTAACCGTTACAATTGTGGAGAAAAATGATATGTACTTCTGTATTCTGTAGGAACCATCTATTGCTTGTCATTACTTCCTGTTTTAGCCTAGAAATATAAGTCTGTGATTCCACTCTTTCACTCTAGTTATGTCGCTTCCCCTTTCAGTAACGGCAGTTCTAAAATAATCGATGTATACCATTAGAGATTTGGATTCATATTTCCGCAGTTATTTTAAAACTTTTGGACTAGCTTTTCTATATTCTAATTCACAAAAACACATCTCTTCAGTATGTCGTCAAATATGGTGAATTCAATATCAAATTTTAAAAGTGATTGTTTTTATGGAGAGTGAGAATGGTTATCAACAGAAATGTTAATAACCCTTATTATTAAGCTAAACTAAATCGCAGAAAGTTTTTTTTATAATTATTATAATAGTTATTTAGACGTACTGAGATGTTTTATAGTAATCTGAGTTTATAGAAGAACTAGTGTGGATGGCAATTAGAAAACAAATTGTGTTCCAAGTATTATTTCTAAAATTATTTTCCACGTAGAGTTTTATTTAGCCATTCTCTTGCGGTGACATTTAATAAATAATTCATTTTCTGACTCAAAAACTAAAATTAAATCATTTTCGAAATTTCTGATTTTGAATTTACCTCCCAGTAAACTTCACAAATACATAGACAGTTATAATATGATTGTAGTACAGTTGTTTTATCAGTTGATTTGATTTATTTCCCTAAGATTTAAGATATCACTTATCCATCAGTATTTATTATATGCAAAGGAGTTGACTATTATATTCGAATCAAATCTCTTTCGGGATCGAATCATGTTAGAATTTCTTGTTTTCTTTGGGCTTTTCTTTCCCTTTCTAGGCGTACCTTCAATAATAGACATTCTGTGATTTGTCTGGGTATTACAGAAAGATACTGCTAAAAGCTGCTATCCCATGAAGAATAAAGATCAAGATACAAATATCAAGATACAAATATCAAGATAAGCTGAATAAGGATACTAAAGGCATTCCTTAAATATTTTAGAATTTTATTTCATTTCACAGAAATTGTTTCTACCAGAAAATAACCCCCTGAAGCCGGCATCAATCTTGTCTTTTTCATATAAATTCAATAATTACGATAAATCAATAATACCGTATAATTTTCATGTTGATTTTTTGTGCTTCGTTCTTCATCGAAAATTGGTGTATGCACTAGCATGTGTTTCAGTACAATCTTCAAGCGAAGGTGTCGTCAGTAGGAGTAAAGAAATGCGTGTGGAAGTGAATGTGCTTGCATCTATGCCCATGTGTGTACGAGAAATTGAAAAACATATGTATGTGCATGCGCGTAAACATTATCAAATGCCAATGAAATCAAAAACGGACCCCTTGACCAATACTGGGATAGTCAAATTAGTATTGGCAATTTTCACATGTGCATATAACCTTTGTAGTACAAAATGAAACTGAGACAAAAGTATATTTAAAACCAAAAACAGCTATAAACCAATTAAGTGACCTTTAAAATTTCTAATGGAAAAAGCTACATTCACGTTCTATTCTCACTTTTAGTTCTCGGTTGGATGCAATAAAATATTTCTGTTATTGCTGCTTAAAGGTCAAACAACAAGTTCTGTTAATGTACACACATGCAGTCGAAAGAAAAGGGGCGAATTTGTCCAGATAACAAAGTTCATTCAACCTTTTGCACGACACACCTCTAGGTGGATTTTGTCTGTCAAAGTAGTTTTGAAATGAATCGTTTTCAGAATGAGTTCTGATGCATGTAAGACAATTCGAGTCTCTCGTGAATATATCCTCTTACAAATTAGGACATCTTTATGCCTTCTATAATTCCACCTAGTTGATGCAGTTTCGATCCTTTGTCTTCAAATCCAGATTTTCATTTTTTTTTAGAAGCGGGCAATCATTGTGTTCTTCCTTCCTTCAATCCCCGGCAGAAATGCCAAATTGAATTTTTCTGGGTAAAATTCACTACCACTGAAGGAAAAGTTTTAACCCCTTAAAGAATTAAAAGAAAAAGATGTGATGCATATATGAATATTGAACAAAAAATGTGGTTCCACTTTGGCATTATTCTTCAATTGTAAATAGAACTTTCCCCTCTGAAAACCTTTGACAAATATGGTTGCGATCATTTAACCAAGTGGAAGACAGATAATCTCTCTGTGCCATATCATAGCGTCGTCGATGAAACATAATTGCAAACAAAAAAGCAAAAAGGATTTGGTTGGTATTTCCTTGCATATTCTCTGATCAAAACTGAATCGTGTCTGGTCATTCGTTATTTTCTTCTTTCAACCTAAATGACTTTTAAAAAAAAGGACGTTGAAGTCTGCTGGATTATCTCTCAGATCATTCACAAAATTTCATCTTATAATATGCGTTCCAATGTTATTATTTGAGGTTTGAAAAAAAATAGTATATCAGAAGTTTCACCGTTTTTGACTTTGCTTTTTAACTCCGAATAATACAAAAAAAAGTATTCGTCGAATCGGCAGCAAGTGAAAAGCCAAGTTGACGAAACGTCACTTGGTCGAAAAGGTTTCTACAAATTGGCAGCGTGGCGAAACTGTTGTCAGCTGACTGTGTAGATAATAAGCAATTTAACGAAACGGCTGGGAACCAAAGTCTTGTTTCAGGGTAAAACTCCACTGTGACTGAAGTTTTCAAAATATTTTGACATTCAGAAAAATATCTCCATTCAACTAAAAAAGATCTTTAAATTTGGGCATGGGGAAGGGCTTAATAATATAATATAGATATTTTATCTTGATGAACAGCATGGAAATCAAGATAATTCTAGATATCATTGGAGTCATTCTAGATATTGACTGGAAACTAGCCTCTCTCTCTCTCTCTCTCTCTCTCTCTCTCTCTCTCTCTCTCTCTCTTCACTTTCTACAAAAGTCTGAAATTGTCATTGTTATTAAGTGTGAATAATAAAGCCAAAACTTAGTAGGAGTTTGACGATGATACCCCACCCCCAATAGAAATGTCAGCTAAAACCCTAAAACTGAATAAATATCTGCATGAAACACTGAGGTAGATGATTGGAATATAAATGTCAGAGCAGGGTTTCTCAGCTTTTTCCCCTGTTGCCCCCTTCCTGAATATTCTTATAGCAATTCTCACTACCAAATCTCAATGAAACTGAACTGAAATTTTACTTTGGTAAAACTTGAAATTTTACTATTTCCATTATTATTCGGACCATCCTCATCTTTGTTGTTTTTCATACAACGTTTCAGCCGTTGCACTCTACGGCCTTCGTCAGGTAACATCTGGGAGATTTTTGGGAAGTAACGAACTGAACCCTTTATTTATCCGACGGGGGTATATTGACCGTACTCCCCTCTTTCAGCGTTAGTAGTATTGTTATACTGCCTCACACTAGGATCGAACCTAGTACCAGTGTGAGGCAGTATAACAATACTACTAACGCTGAAAGAGGGGAGTACGGTCAATATACCCCTGTCGGATAAATAAAGGGTTCGGTTTGTTACTTCCGCACACCTACCAGATGATACCTGACGAAGGCTGTAGAGTGCAACGGCCGAAAAGTTGTATGAAAAACAACAAAGATGAGGATGGTCCGAATAATAATGGAAATGATAATAATACCTCATCTCAAAAATTCCGAGATATTGAAATTTTACTTGTGTTATTTGTTCAATGTGACCCTTTTACTTCATGATGTGTTGATAGATTCTCAATATTTCCATTAATATTAGTGCTTTGTAGTCTTTTTGCACAAACATGCACACACACTCAATATAGGAGTGACTTCGTTTTCATTAACAATATTCCCTCACCAAAAATAGGTGAGTTATTATCTTGATCCTGCAACTGTTAACTTCAGTCAAGAAAAAAAAACTCCTAGAATTTCCTACTCATCCTGATTAATATTTTTTTAAGCACAAAAGTTTTTGCATTATAAACATTTTTCCATCCAAATGAGTAACCGTTTAATTTTCACAAATGAATCCCTAGCTCATGCTATATTGTGTGACTGATGATAGCGCAGTCTATCTTTATGAGGGATTATGAACATCATATATATTTATACTTCATTTCAAGCGATTCCTATCAGAAATGTCTTTCTTGGAATAGAATGTACAGAAAAACATACGTTTGAGAATGGCTGGTACGTTTTTAGCTAGACTACTTGTATGCAATTGAAGTAAATGAAGACAAAAAGCGTAAAAAATAACAAAACATTGATGCCGTCATTTTTCTTTTATTGTTCTTTTTTCCGTCTTCTCTCTCATTACAATGCATAATTGAGGTCCACTCACCTATAAATCCAATTTCTAAAATTTCAATATCTACCCTGATACATTATTCTGTCTGGCTTAAAATTGCATATGTCCTATTTATACCAATTCATTAATCACACATGTACCAACTAGCAAGAGAACTAGCTTGCCCAATAAGATAGTACCAACTATCTCTTTTGGTGAGGTAAGTTTTGACACTTTTTTTCGAATATCTAAATGATATGATGAAATTGACAAATGTTTCTGATTCAAACGATCTATAAAAAAAGCCCCTTTTCCATAGCAAAGTTTCGTCATATTTGCATTTCAATAAAATAATTTCAAAGGGAGTTTTCTCCATTGTGTTGTTTCATGTGCTACCTTTGTTTTTGCTCTATTCTATTGATGATTGAATTCGGCTTTACTTCCTCTTTTTCCGTAGAAGTAAGATTGTTTACTCTACTAAAGTCCATCATATTGTAATTACTACAATTTTATCATCGATAAAAATGGTTCATACTATTTTCTTGAATAAACAACAAATGTTTGAGTAAAGTGATTGAATAGAGTGCAGTGATATTGTCCACAAATGTA
Source organism: Thysanoteuthis rhombus (assembly GCA_963457665.1). Taxonomy (NCBI): domain Eukaryota; kingdom Metazoa; phylum Mollusca; class Cephalopoda; order Oegopsida; family Thysanoteuthidae; genus Thysanoteuthis; species Thysanoteuthis major. The sequence goes on from OY735217.1 coordinate 1,006,703, forward strand.
AGAAATCGATTGCAAATATCAGAACTTTCCGAAATATCATACTTCCCTCCATATTATGTGTGATATTTTCGATGTTTAAGTTGTTCAGAAAGAGTATTCACGCAACACGTATATAGAAATATCTCTTTCTGACGTTTTAGATTGATCAGGGTGGGACATACAGCGAAATGAATACGATTCTTTCTCATACATGTGTAAAAGGAAATGCATTTTGATGTAATATTGTGTAATAATTTTCTTGTTTAACTGTTTCGTTCAGTTTCAATATGGATTTCAAGCTTTTACATAAAGAAAATCTATCATTCATTGATTTCTCATTTCCTACAAATGTTTTCCATTTGACATTCACGGTTTGGCTTTGCCTGACATTTCCATTGTTTTAGCAAAATTGCTTTTAATTAGGGTCCAGAAAAAGGAAATTTAGATAAGCCTTAATAAACTAGGATATCTGTTTGAAGTTACATTCACTAATGAGAAGTTAGTATTTGTGAGACCAAAATCGAATAAAGAACAATTTGTTTTAATCAAAATTGCTGACTAGTTGAGCAATTTCCCCACGATTAAAATGTGTGGATATGATTTGACGTCTTCAACGTTTGAGTCGTGTAGAGAATGGATTCACTGAACGGGTGAAAAGAAATGGTCTTCTTTGATGTTTGAGATTGATCACCATTGTGTTTTCTTTTCATCTCATTTCTCATGCAACACTGTTACTGTCGAGTGGAGACCAAAGACAGAAAACGTGAAATCAATCTAATTAAATAGATTGATTTATATAGTTGCTTATATACACATATACGTTTATGCAAACATCTTTACAAAGCTGTTTGTATGTGCAAATACACGTGTCTGTATATCTTTACGTGTATCTATTTATGCTAATGACACTCTGTAGTCGGCTATAAAAGCTAAGGTGCTTTAAATTCAACCATTACATTGGTATTCGATTGATTCACACCACGATGCAAGCACTTGTTTTCTTCTGTGTCATTGCTGTTGCTTTCGCAGGTAAACTCATTAACAATCTTTTTACTCATCATTTATCACCCCCCCCCCAACCAATCATCTCCGTCTTTATAAGTGGTAGTTGTTTGTCTTCAACCATGAATCACTACTTTTTTTGTTAATATTTGGAAGGTTTGTTTTTTTAAAGTTACAAATGATATTCCCGTGAATCTCAATATAGACTTCTTCGTGGCTTTGTGGAGGTATTGACTCAGTGGTTAAAAACTACCTCCGGGGCCGTGTGAGTATAATTTGCTCTATAGACTTTTAGAATGTCATGAATCCATTTCTGGGTCTCTATAAATCTCTCGAGAAATGGAGACAAAATCATTTCTCCATGTGTCACGTGACACGGGAAGCAACTTTGCTTTTTGTTGCATGATGTTAATTCGTTAATCAGTTCGTTCGATTTGCAAAACTGATACTAAAAGATTGGATACATCAGAGAACGAAAACTAAAAGTATTTCATACCGGCCTTATTACTTCGAAAATCGAGTTATTTTACAAAGAGACGGTAATAAATCGATTCAGCCTTATTTCTTCGAGTTCTTTCGAAAAAGGATAGTAATAAAAACCAATTAGTTGAAATGGATATTCTTTTAGTTACTTTGCTCCTCTCAAAGATAAAAGTTTTTCTCATAATTCGAAACTACCAACTTCTGGTTTTTGCTTTCCTTATTTCTGATGTTTGCTTAGTAAGAATTCTCATTGATTAAATAGTCAAGGACGACTATAGGTGTCGCTGCTTTCATTTTCTTTTGTTGCCTAGTAAAGGTATTCATGGGTGAGTGCTTTGCCCGAGTGATCATTTGCACTCTCATCTCAGCCAACGTTGCATGCCAATGAGGAGGTATTTCTTTCAATACACCTGGCAACGGAAAAGTGTAAATGGAGAAATTGTTTCATGCCTTAGCTCAGCGCAAAGTGTACACAAGTACAGGGAATGTAAGCCACATTATATTCACTATTTTCAATTCTTGAAGTTGGGATTCAAACTTCACTCTGACTTCATTCTTGAAAGACAGGATTATTGTAACTTTTGTTATGCATATATAATAAATGCACATATCAATATATGACTTATCAATTGAGCTCAGTTCGTAAGAAAGTCTCCTAGCAATATTTTGGTCGTGATTTTAATGGTAAAAAAATGGTAATTTTATATATTTGCTGGGTTTAACTTGTTTGGATAGACAAGCATATGAGGTTCACTTGGCCAAATTAGGTAAAGATCCACATTTTTTCTCCATTTGTAAATAAGCCAATAAAACATTTTGAATTTTGATTAGGCAAACGAATATCTTCATGATGAAAAATGGACAAAATGTCTGTCCGGGCCACAGGGCATCTTTTTACGATCAATTTGTCCTCAATTATAAATTCAGAAAAAATCCAGAAAAAAATCATTTTTCTTGCACATTTGTTCAAACTTTGTACGAACCAAGTGTGGATGAGCATGAGAAATGAGCTCAAAAGACCGAAAGTTTCCATTTCGCTGCATGTTTGGCTACATGATTCAAACATCGAAGACGTCAAATCCTATTTACCCTTTACAATATCGATGTATGTAAGATATTCACAAAACCTTCTGACATTTGTAATCAATATCTGATTTCTTTAGGTGGAATTATTAAATTCTAGGCTGCCATTCAAGAAAAGGATTAATTGTTTGATTGCAGAATAGGTATTAACCATTTGAAATGTAAGATTGGGTAATTATACTATATCTTCGGACCATGTTTGCCACACAGGAAATCTTGTTGAAGGTGAAATATGCGGAATCTTCCATTGACATTATTCACCAGAAGTTATCGTCGTTGTCAAAGCAAGCTGCACAGTTTTCATGAATAAGAACGACAGAAATTGAATCAGTTGCAAACTCAGTCTTAGGTTAGAAGTTGTTTTTGTTCTCCCTCCATAGCAGAAGTCAAGCAGCGTCGAGTCTGATCTCTACGTGTATGGCTGATTGCTTGGAAACATTGGGTAATGTAAACATGTGCTGTCAGCCTTCGGTACACTGATCCCCAGCTGTAAAACCTTACCCATGTCTCATTCTGCACTCATGTAGAGGCAAAACAATAATATGCTGGTGTCACATCTATTCTAACAAAATTTTACATGATTTCTAACGACGGGAAATAAATCTGTTGGAGTTGACTTTGTTTTTCCACCGTAACAACAAAAACAATCCTCACTTAATCAAGGAAATAGGTTGATCTTAACTGTTGAATAAGATCCACAGCTCCCTACAGTAATTTGAAATCACGATCCAGTGATTACTGTTGGCTCTCTAACCAAATGGACCAAGCTTACTAGTCTAATATTTCTACTCAAATGTTTATTACATACTAGTGATAACACTCTGCGTTGCCTGGGATAGAATAACTGGAAATAAAACGACACCGTTTACCCTTGCTTTGGACATGAAAAATAAATGTAAAGAAAATTCCCTAACATATTTGACCTCAGGGAGGGGACAATACTTTGGCTCGATTCTGACCCTTAAACAAAGAATATCTGCACTGATTTTGACCCACGATTCTTGAAGAAAGTTTTCCCTTGATTTTGACCTCTGAGAGTAAAAGAAGCGAATATCGAAGTTTTTGAACGATTTCAAGCCATAAAAATGAACAAAAGGTTTCCCTGTAATTGGAAACCTTTGAAATGAAGAAAAAAAGTCTGCAAAACAATGACCTGAGTTTTTGTCCGTCTTATGTCGATATTTCACTGACAATTTGACATCGATTTCCATGAATTCCATCACGCTATTCTGCTATGTGATCTCCCTCTGCCAACGAAAAATGTTATCTACATTTGCTCAATCGCGTAATTTTTCAAGAACCTCCATCGTTAAATTTGAGAAAAAATGTTAGGCGCACTTGACACACGATCCCACTTCTATACGTGCTTTAATTCTATTTCAAATTGTTCATTAAAATTAAGGGTTGAGATTCTATTCTCACTGTTTCCAGTGTCAGAACAAAGAGTGGGAATTTTTCAATTTCATTAATCAAAATCTAGTGGGGGGAGGGTTCTTTTACCTATTAGGGGTCAAAATCCAGGGGGTCTTTTTTCCACCTACAAGAGTCAAATCGAGGGCGATTTTTTTTTCTTTTTTGCTTTTAGGAGCCAGAATAGAGAGTGGTTCTTTCTTCATTTTCTTCCAATCAAAATCCTGAGGGAACCTTTCATTTTTATCGATGAGTTAAGATCGTTGCAGAACATTTTATTTAATCCTTGGAGGCAAAATCGGGAGGGTAAGCTTTTTGTCACTTTTAGGGGTAAAAATCAGACTTTTGCACTTTTATTTCTATTTTAAGGGTCAGAATCGGTCTGGGGTATCTCTTCTTTCTCTTTTAGGGGTCAAATTCGAGGGAAAACCTTTTTATATTTTTTCTCCTTAGCTGGTCTTAAGCAAATAGAAACGGAGTTGTTTTTTGTAGTTACTCTTCCCCCAAAGCAACGGCAGGAATTATTGTTAGTATGTAATGAATACATTTGTAAATATACAAAACTTTTGGCTCATTTGGTTAGAGAGTCGCCTAGTAATCATTTGGTCATGATTTCAAATCGCGGTAGAGAAATGTGAATTTTATATATTTGGACAGTTCAACCTGACTGAGAAGACCAACACAGGAGGATTTTCAACTCCTAAATTAATTGAGGATTGTTCTTGTCCTTATTCTTCTTAAAGTGGGGAGCGAAGTCAACATGGGCTGGAATTTGAAATTGATTTATTTTCTTAGATACCTAGAGTCTTCTTTTTACCTCTCCACGAGAACAGAAAGTAGCATAAGGTCGGTTCCAAATTTGGGGGCTAGCGTACGAAAGAACGGACAGCACATGCTTACAGTACCTGATAATCCCAAACAGTCACCAACCTGAGAATTTGTGAGGGTCGACTCTGCTTAACTTCTGTGATTGAATGAGAACCATCACTCTCAACATTATTTGCCACCTACAGTAATCTTCAGTGAATGATATCAATGGCAGATTCTGTCAACAAGAATTCCTGTCCAGCAAAGTTAGACATTAACCAAATATCTAACATAGTTATGTATTTCAACGTATGAAATCGTTGGCATTTATTTTTCGTCCAAACAATGCATCTTAGGGTAGAATGGCTGCCTAAAAATGAACGATTTTGTCTTCACAAATAAGATATTAATACCAATCGTCATAATGATTCGTGAATATTCTACAACCATCAATATTAAAAAAGATAAATATGATTTGATGTGAGACTTCGACAATATTAATCTTATACAAAAAATCACAAATCATCAGTTTCATTGGTTTGTTAGTTTGTTTGTCTACTTCATCCTTGTTCAAAATATCTTCCTGTTTTATTTGCAGCTGGAAAAGACAACTGCGACATTGAATGAAAGATATGCAAGAAAGATGAAAGGTTTATGGCTAATTGACATTATACAGGTCTTATGAAACAAAAACCCATGTCATCAGTTTTGTTGGTTTGTCTACATATCGTAAGTTTCTCATCTTATTTGCAGATAGGAAGTGCTACAAAGTAGGGCATATCATCCAGCCAGGTCAATCGATACTGCTTCGTAATCAAAGTGTTGCGTTCCAATATTGCATAATGTGCACCTGTTATAGACACAATGGACTTCATTGCAGACCTGCACCATGTTCGCATGTACCAGTTCCAGGTTAGATAATGTGTATTTTTAAATCTTTCTGAGAAATAACGAATGTTAAATGAATGGAAAGAAATATATTTACAGGTAAAATAAGTAAGACTTTAGAAATACAAAATGCTTCCCGTTATTTCATTTTATGAATTTCAAGAAAAGAATTTGTATACACTAAACATTTTAGTCTCATAAATATCAATGTTTATCTCTATAAGAATTTTTTCAGTAGTTTCATTTATTTTTTCAAAGTCAACACAGCAACATGAGCCAGTTTTGAATAGACATCAATTCTTACCGTCTATCTGAACGTAATTTACTTGATTCTGCATCAGAAGAAAAAGAAAAGATATTAAACGCATAATTCTCGTTTACTTCAGGAAAACGTTTATGTTATATAAATCATTAGTTTGATAGGTGTATTTGTGTGTGTTAAAAGAAAGGCAAAAACGCAATCAAAACTACAGAATCTTTCTTGGTCAGATGTGAAATCAGCTCTAGAATGTTTTTGGACAACGAATCCTACATGCTTTAAGTAAGCCTTTCACACAGAATGGCAGAGTTCATGAAAAAAGGTGATAACTTCATGAATCGGGATGGCTCTAAAATGTTCTACTGAAGAAATATAACTACATGATTAAATGCACTAGGAATGCATGTCGTGCTAAATATAAATCAAGGATTCTTGTTTTGTTCTTTTCATGCATACTAAATCTGGAACCCCTCATCAAATAGTAGCAGAGTTTTAAATGATTTCCTTTCACTGACAATATTATTAGAAATAATCTTAATGAAACATGAATTATCATTTAAGGACGCATTAGCAATTCGAGACATTGCACAGTGAAACAGAAAGTGTACAACATTGGAGAAGGATTCGATCATGGCTGTACCCGATGCATTTGCACCAAGAGTGAATACATCCACTGCAAGTCTATACCGTGCAAGAATACACTTTACGGTAAGTTATCTATCTGCTGCCAATGGGTTCATATGTAATCAACTAGTCCAAACGGTAGTCAGAGCTGTTTGCGCTACTAAGCACTAACGTCCTTGGGAAATGTATAAATTCTTTTGTGAGCTGTGTGTAAAGTAGGAGACGGTCTAGGGGAGGAATTGATTTCTTACCAAAAAGTGGATCCCTCTCAAGGATGGTGTATGCTTACTTTCACGTCCTTCTGCGAGCTATTACATGAATCACAAAACTATCATTTTATTCAGATTTTGTGTTTAATGGAGAACAAACACTTCATCGATTCCTCAATTTGCAATAGTGCCTCAAAAGAAATCTCTTTGGTATCACTCCACAACGTCACGCACCCTAGGGGCGCGGAAATCATCAAATTTTGAAAGAGGCATATTATTAGCCGGTGTCAAGTTGAATGAAAAATGTCAAATAGCATCGAAATTAGGAAATTCTACAGAAGACTTTCTAGAAAATGGTTTGCTTTGATGCACTGCAATGATATATTCAATGTGCAAGAAAGACAAGTTCAATGTCTTTGAAAAGGTGCTAAGCAACAACTTGAAGAGAGAAGCTCCATGGAATAATCAAAAGAAGGAATCAAGCGAAGAATCATTCTAATGTGAAAAGCTTTCGGTAGAATAAGCTCCACCTTCAAAAACTAAATCATCAGTCCTAAGACGAAAGGTATACAAATAACGTATCCTCCTAATAGCGATATAATGCGCTGAAACATGAACACTGACAAAAAGCTTGACAAAAAAACAAAAAAAAAACACACAACATGCACAGGAGAAAATCATACCCCTCATCCCATAGAGAGATCACAGCTCGGTATATCAGAAAATTAACAGGAACCAGTTCCCTGATATACTGGAGTCAGACATATCTTGAAAAAAAAATCAGAAAAATGAAATAGCACCGGGCTGGCTATGTTGCTAGAATGTCAGACAATTGCTGGTCATCATGATTAACAATGTGGATTTCGAAAAATGATCAACAAAACTGTGGCCAATTGGTTCGATCAATGTCTCTCTCGGTCAAATAACTCATCAATAGATTTCTCTATTTGATTCAATATTATAAACTATCAACCTGAACTGTCAACATAGGTTTCTTCAATTTTAATTGATTCTTACAAGTTTTCAATATATCATACGTACAGACCGTGATGATAGTGCCGGAGGGCTGATAATTTCAACATTCACTCTTTATTATGTCTACAAAAACGGTTCTTTCTTTTCTAAACCATTCCCTAAAAAAAAACAGGTTTTGAGTTCAATTTACAATGTAAGCTTATGTTAAATTGGTCCTTTACCTTAAGACTGGCAGTGTTCACGCCTTTTGCTCTGAAATCTTTGACATTTTTAGTGATGATACCCAAACAAAAGGCAAAAAGAGTAACTTATCTATCGATCATCACTCTTTCCAACTTTTTAATTGATTACCCTTAACAATGCATGCTACCAAAAGACGTTGGCTAGGCGGCACTTTCTATTAAAGGTCTAAACAGACCTGTTTGAAGATATCTACTTTTGTAAATTCTTTAATAAATAATTTGCCATTCAAAGATTCATAATATAATTTAAAATGGGTTTCCATAAAGAGTTCAAGAATCATTTCTTTTTACAGACAATATTGATATAAAAAGGGGGCAGAAAATAGTCTAAAATGATGATAAGTCTGAAAATAGTGATTGCCGAGCAGCCAGATTAGTCTGCAGTGAATAGAGCTACGCGCCTGGAATAATGGTTCAAAATAATATACAAATTCCCCCACCCACAACTGAGAATTGCTACTCAGTGCCTCGTTTTATCTCAGATCAACTGCAAAAGGAATTTGCTGCCCAAGCAAGTGCTCAGTCAAATAATTCATGTTACGATTTTATCTAATTTACTTAATTTTTTTTATATAAAATCAAGAAAATAATTTGCCTATAGACTTTTCCTTCGTTTCTTTAAATCAGGTGCTGAGATCTTTTGGACATCATAAGTTTCATTCAATACAGGGGCAGAGCAGGATTTTAGTCATTTACGCATATTTTGAATCCAAGATTCACTGACAATATTAATAAAAATGAATTAAAATGAGATACAAAAAACCTGAATCTTTTTTTTTAAGGACCAAAGATCCACAGGGGATATTGTAAAACGACAGGAAGAATTCATCGACATGGACAAAAATTCAACATTGGTTGCATCCAATGCGTTTGCTCTGCATTAAGTGGTGTGGACTGCAGCACTGCACTGTGCAAGGGTAGGCATCATAGTGAGCTATCTATCTATTTATTTTTTCTCATATCCATCCAACTAAATATATATATATATATATATATATATATATATATACAATAATTCTCATATATATATATCTGATTATTCTCATATTTATCTATCTGCTCATATCAATCTATCTAATTATTCTAATATTTGTATATAATTTTTATCATATCTATCTATTTGATTTCTCATATATCCAATAATCTACCAATCTGAAGTGCAAGTGATGTAGTGGTTAACAGCAATGTGATCTTTTATCTAGGAGGATATATATATATATATATATATATATATATATATATATATATATATATTGTGTCATCCACAGACAGCTTTTCGTTGAATCACAACTCTTCAGTGTGGCTATAGACTATACATTATCCCATTCAGTACCACAAGGCAGGATCAAAACCTTACTTTCAGACCCAGAGGCAGGTATCCTCCCTCTACTCCACGGAACAGGGGTCAGTAAGGTTGAATTTAATGGATATATTTATTTACGTGTATATATTCCCTGTCCACCAGAGTGATCCATTCCATGTTGGAAGAGCATATATATATATATATATATATATATATATATATATATATATATATAACTGTTCCTCAAGTAGGGTCCAATAAATGTAAGAGATAAGTAAAAAATAAATAACTTGAATATTCAATAAAGAGGGTTTGCGTCCATAGTTTTATTTCTCAGTTGACTGTATGGATTCCTCTGACCGATTTCCTGAATTTTTCAAATCATTTATTTGTCTGTGCCTCTTTCATACTAAAACTGCTAGGTCTATTGACCTAATATTTGAGAGGAAAGCTCTAAAATTCAACTGATGAGTCACTGAAATACAACTATGCCCAGTCGACCGTAGCGGTCATTTGAAAGGTAATTCTAGCATTTTTTTTAACTTGATTGGCTTCAATCTAGCAACAGAGATTCTGAAATTTGGCATGTGGATACATCTTCTCACGCCCAAAGTCAGAGGTCGTGCTTGTTGACTTGGATAGTCTAAGACCAGTCAAACAACGAAATGGCAAGGATTTGATGAGTATGTGGACTTCGTGTAGGGGTCGGGGTAGATAGGAGACTGCAGGCAATGGCCATAGCTTGCATGGCAGGGTCAGTTAAAAGATCTGCCACAAAAGAGAGACGGACCAAGCAACGACTAGTTGAGAACAACAGAGACACCAGAATCCATAAAACCTTGAAATAATCTGTTATTCTGTTTGTCACGTCGCTGGACACATAGTGTAATGGTTAGAGAATCAGACAGAATTACTGCAAGTAATCTAATGGTTCTAGGTTCAATCCCAGCGTGAGACAATAATAATAATTCGAAGATACTATTGCTGCTAAGAGGGGAGTGCGGTCTATATACCCCTGTTTGTTAAATAGAGGGCTCGGTTCGTTACTTACCACACCTACCAGATGATACCTAATGAAGGTCGTAGAGTACAACAGCCGAAACGTTGTATGGAAAACAACCAAGATGAGGATAGTCCGAATAATAATAGAAATAATAACCTGGAAATAAGCTGGGAAATTACGAAAAAGGGCACCACCAGAGACCAAAAAACATGTGCTGGGAAGAGTGCAAAAGGGAAATAATGTGTAAAGGAACGGCATCTATCAGCAACCTCGTTCACAAAACAGTTTTCGAATCAGAGGGAGGTGTAGAAAGCGAGGAACCAGACATCTTTGAATGACCTCCAGTTACTCGAACTGGGAGACTGCCGACAGCATCTGCGCTTGACTTCTATAGTCTGGAGGAGTAGCTAAACGCTCAAACAATGGAGGTTCGTAAGAGGAATTTGGGAAACGAAAGGAGAGACTGACAAATTCAACCAGATTAGGATAGGAAAAACCCAACTTTAGCGTGGTGGCAAACAGAATAACAGATTATCTCCCAAAGAACAATTTCATCAACACTTCTGTCCAGAGGGGTGGCGTTCCACAGGAAACATGCTGCTTGGAGTCACTACATAGCTACTTAAGGTTGCAAAATAGATCAAAGGTGATCAAATGAAGCTGTGGTTGAAATATGGTTCATTTCTCCACATTGTTGGGAGTGCCTAGCAGAAGAAGTATGTTTCAGAGAGCATCAATGGACTCTTTCTGAACTATTACAACGTGTTTCACTCGAGAGTCTCAATGGGGCCGATATTAACAGATCGGTGCAGGACAGGAGGAGGGTAACATCACAGGTCGAAGTATTTCAGTCACCCTGTTTGCCCCCTCAAAGAACTTGTTGCTTAAATCTGCAGAGCTAGGCTACCGAGACCCGAAATCAAGCCCGTAGGGGCCTATATAGACGACCTGACGACCAAAACGGAGTCAATTTCTGATGTAAGGTGGATTAAGAAGGGGCTTAAAGGGTTGTAGGGGCTAGAAGGGGCTGATAAGGGCAAGGATCCCTATCAGGTTTGATTTGTTCTCTGGCTTGCTGGCTATTTAGTTATCATGCATACAGGAAAATTTAGTGAAAGTAAAAGTACACAACACTTCATTAGTTTTCAAAACAAATTTTGGATCATTCAAAATTTTGCTGTTCAAATGTTGTTTTTTGATCACAATAACAGAGCATAACGCTTGCACTGACGAGTGGATAATGCACGAAATGTCAACATTCATCGGGGTATTTTCCTTATGAATTAATTTTATTACAACAACTATTTTATGTGATTCAATTGACTGATCTCTTAGCACATTGTAACCTGGAAATGTCTGTTTACTTATTTTTATTTGTTTATCACATATATTGCATCACCTACAATGGCAGTTCCCATGTTCTTACTACCAAAACGAGGAACAAATCCTTTTTATTTACCTTTTACAAGACCGAAGGAGCGCATATTGCCATCACGTTATATTTGGGGTTAAACTCAAAATGTGCCCCTTCAATAATCCGGTAAGTCGAATACAATTATAGCCATCGGTAATCACCAGGCCATCTAAAATGAAAAGTTCATAAAATATAATAAAAATTGGATTCTCTCTGAAAGATAGAAGAACATAAACGTGTGAATAAATCATTCAATTATTGAAAGAAATTACTTGATTATTAGACACCATCTAATATATGAAAAACACTATGGGTACTGTATAAATATCAGATGATTCATCTTTGTCATATGTTAGGACAGTGCCCGTTTTGAAGGTGCATGGTACGAAAGGCCCGGGCTTTGTCACAATAGTCATGTGAAATAGTTTTCTGTCTCTCGAGACTATGACTTCGAAGTATTTAGGTTACTTTTCCTCAGGGATCCCAATTTAGTGATGCCATACCTATTTTTTTAATATATTGCTATTTTAAATAATTCATATCTAAATTTGGATCTATAATTTCAGGTAAAAAATCTATAATCAGTCATTCGTACTTCTTTCATTTATTCTATTTCTTGAGATGTTCTGCTCAAGAAGGTGTGATTCATGAGAGACGGGGAAGTACCAGTAATAGTAAGTGCACTTGGAAGCGTACCACTGACACTGAATACGAGATTGGAGGAACTTGAGATAAGGTAAAGGATTGAGTCTATACAGACCATGTCACTAATGGGGACAGCATGAATACTAGGAAGAGCACTGCAAATATGAGGCTTACGGCCCTAGCTGGTAGCAAGGGCCGAACAGACAAGAACAAAGCATGGTGAAGACAGTACGAATCACAGCACTTATATGACAGGTGAAAACGATATGAAAAGAGGGGGGGGGCTAGAGATCTGTGGAGACTTATTGCCACTCAACCCCAGGGATAACCATCAGGCAACTGGTGAGGAACCCTACTCCACAGTACTGCTGTGGACTGTGAAAGTGTGGAATCATGAAGGGCACTGGAAACATCTCGCCCAAATCCTCGGGGACCCTTCTCTCTCTCTGAAATCTGAAAAAAAGAGGATGTAGAGGGAATCATTCAACTCTAACAAACTTCATATCTACATCCAAATTACCTACGTCTGGCGAAATACTTAAGTAACAAAAAATTGCACTCGGTTACAAAAGAAGTAAATAAATACAGGACTTAGAGATGAACGCAAACAAGAGTCTAACTCATCAACCGACTAAAGCAGCCAAGAGAAAGAAAAAAACAATGCCGAACAGGAAGGAAAGAAAAAATACTAGATGTGCCCTGGCAAGAGAAACCAATCCATGGCTAATACATCCTCCGTACTAAAAGATCAGAATGAAACCCACCAGTGGTTGTGAAACTCAGGATTGGAGGCTGAAACGGATTATTTCATACTGGCAGCCTAGAACCATTTTAAAATAAGATTCAGTAGACTGTGACGATTCAGGACCGAAATAATTACACAAGACACTTTTCTGGCTTGCTGGATCTGATCAAAGTGCTATATCTATCTCGGACCAGTCGTGGGAAGCAGTTCACCCCGAGGCTATGCTATCTGTTGCCCCAAAAGGGATAGGTCGGGCCTTTCCTGGCGCTTTGGGACTGGAGTAATTTTGGGGGTGCTCCATACCACGTTAAAAACGACTTGTATCATATCTTGTGCTTGTGGGAGAGCAAGTGAATAAAACATCTCATAAACTCTTTTCTTGCACATTGGCTCTGATTGAAGTGTAGTATCGGCACCATGGAATTACCTGAGATGTAGAGACTACTTCTAGTCATCCAATGGACTGGAGGAGGTTGGTGGGTTTTTTTCAGTCCAAGTGGGTACGTGCTGGAGCCAATGAGAGGTACTGAGGCTCGGCATTGTTAAGTGCATGGGGGCCTATGGAGTCTTCCTGGGTTCTCAAATAAATAACTCAGCCTAGTTGTAGGGAAGCAGTTCGCCTTAACGACTTGTATCATATCTTGTGCTTGTGGGAGAGCAAGACTTTTGAGTTTATGTTGAAGCATTCTTATAAAAGTGTTTTATCTCCAGTGTTTTTTCGTTTGTTTGTTTGTTTGTTTTCTCTCGGGCTATTATCGCTAAAAGTTTCAAATTTTATCATGTGTGAAAACATTCACATATAGATGGGAACTGACTCACTTGAGCTTTGAACTGAATGGACCAATAACGGACACCTGCTGTAAACAAATGTATTTTTCGCTATATTCTCAGTAAAACGTAAGTATAGTTTACTTTCGCAACTAACTTTATGCTCTTTTCTTGCAATGAAAACCAAAATCATGACTTCAAAGAAGATCCTTATTTTTCCATTACTATTAACGTTCATCTTATTTTTTGTTGTTTTTTTTATTGCAAATGAAGTAGTGAGTAGATAAATTAACAGCACGCATCAGAACAAAGAAAAAGTTTTAAGTAAGAATGAATCTCACTCAAAGCACGACCACTCTTACCACTGAGCTATAGCAAGAGCTAGTTAAAATCAAAACCTCAAATTCTTTCCCTATCTGAATCTCGCTTGTCATCAAAAGCCATAGACGAGTTTTCTTATTTTTTAACGACAGTGCTTAGTCAGGTCAGTGAACTTTGTTCGCTTGAAAAAAATAGAAATACAGATTTAAAAATATAAACTAAATTAAGTTTAATTTTTAATCAGTTATTGTTTTACCTAGCTTATATGATTAATGATTAAATAATCAATTATTTGTAAACATTGAATTTCAGATCCTTAACGTATTTGATGAATACGAGACGAGTTCTGGCTTCAGAAGGATAACACCAACTGAAAAGGCCATTTCTGTAAAATGAAATAAAACTCTTAAATATTTACGCAAAGTATTTTATGCTTTTTATGTCTTAATTTAGCTTCTTTTAGTGTCTGTAAATTGAACCTGATCCTCTTGGGGTATCGTAGCTTTTATGAGTGTCTATTTGTAGATTCAAAAGAACAGGAATGCTATAGAAGGCCAATCACAGAATGTCTGCAGTTGGAGATACGGCTGAAAACTATTGAAGAACTATGACAGGATTTGATCCCCAAATCAGTTTGATTCGAATATAACAATATCAGATTTGTATATTAACTCATTCATGTACTAAATTGTAAATCTATCTATGTAGATAGATAAATGTAGTTGCATACTGACACACATATTCATACATCATCTAAAATATATCAATATGTGCAAGCGTACATGTTTTGCGTCTATGCATAGGCAGGTAAACTCAGTAGTATATATATATATATATATATATATATATATATATATATATATATATATATATATATATATATATATATATATATGTGTGTGTGTGTGTGTATATATATATATGTGTGTATATATATATGTATATATATATATATATATATATATAGTGTGTGTGTATGTGTGTGTAAATATACAATAGGAAGTTGATTTGCTACACAAACAAGATTATGTTATTGCCCTCTCTGGGCCTCATCAGACGAATGATTGCATGTGTTTTATATTTCCAGCTCTATTCTGAAACAAGTTGACTTTTGAAGTATAAAGTTAGATGTATCAAATATTCTTTGAAATAAATCCATCACATATCAGACATTGCTTTATATTATGCTATATTGCTAACCTGATCTGTACCACACACACACACACACACACACACACACACACATATATATATATATATATATATATATATATATATATATATAACACCATAGTTCGAAATCATTATTTGTTCTACGCTTTTGTCGGTTTTCAATTGGTATCTTTGGGATTGAGATTGAAATTCAACCCTGACCACATAAGAAAAGTCCATTTTTCCATTGCAATTGTTCCCATGTGCTTATCAATATGTGCTTCAGTTTTCTGTCATTCTGGAACACTCATGATTTTCGAACTTCTGATGTTCAAGTGGCAGATCTGATATGACCAATTCAACCAAACATGCACAATTCCCAATTATGGGAGCGTCAGTAGCAGACAATGGTCGGAGCCTATGGAATGATTTGAAAAGATTGAATGCGTAGAAGAGAAAGCTCAAAATCATTATTTGTTCAACGCCTTTGTCTGTTTCAGTTGTCTCTTTCACCTTACCTAAGAGTGGAAAACATTTCAAATATTGATAAAGAAGACGAAATTGTCTGAGATGAATTGTAAACAAAATGGGTCCCAGAACCCGAGGACATTGTTGAGCAAATTGTTTGCAAAACAATTTGCTCTTGATTGTGAATTCAGAAAACGTCAAGGAAGAAATAGTTTTACTTGCTCAGTCATGAACATATGTTCAAGCTTGTACGAACCAATCATGTTTGTGCATGAGAAATGATTTCAAAGTGTCCATTTTACTACATATCTAATCTGAAATGTCACAGATGACCAACCAGTCCGCCAATACATTCTCTAGATGACTCAAACATCAAAGATATCAAATCCTATTTACCCTTAACAATCTGGATGAATGAACGATATTCACAAACCATTTTGACATTTGGAGTCAATATCTGATTTCAATTGTAAGTTTCACTCTGTCAATTGAAATGGGTGAGCAATGGTGTAAGTAAAAATTCTCCTCGAATGTTATCTTCGAAGAATCTGACCAAGTTGTAGAACAAAGAATACTTTTGATTGAAATCAAAAGTCATAATTCTGTATTTTAAATTGAAATAAGCCGTCTTTTGATACTATAAACTTGAAATATTAAATGAGTGTCTTTATCAAAAAGGAACTTAGTAAGAAAATATTCTAATTACTAATGAAGGGAAACTTTGCCAAATTTTATGGCCGAGAAGAAATCAAAACTACGATACGAACAGTAAGATTTGCACCCTTCCTTAATCTTTGGTTTTACATCGTTTGATAATGATGACTGCCTCCGGATGTTTTTTCTGGCTATGTACTGAAGTTTTTTTTCACCGTAGTAGCTGTTATTTTCTCTTACTTTTCTTTTGTAAATCGTTGGAGCTCTTAAATGTTTGCAGGATTCCTGTTGTGTATGCCATGCATTAAAATCACGAATCTGATTTCCTCTCTCTCTCCAAAGATCTTAATGGGGTTGAGATTGAGATTCCATCCTACCCAGATTAGAGAAGCTCATTCTTTCTTTCCAAACGTTCTTGTGTGCTTATCGATGTGAGCCTTAGTTTTCTGTCATTTGGAAACCCATGATCTTCGGACTGCGGATGTGTTCAGTCAGACCGTGCATGTGTAATTCCACATTATTGCACCGACAGTACTTGACAATGGCCAAGGAGTACCAAATATTTTGAAAAGATTGAAGGCGTAGAAAAGAAAAATAGTCCAACCATAGCATACATGATTATTAGGCTTATTTAGTTTCCAAATTGACTGGGTCAGTATGTATATACTACGAATACAGGCCATACCATTGATGCTAAAAAGCTGAAAATTTGAACATTTACTTCTTATTATGTGTACAAAAACCAAAAAAAAGTTTTTACTTATGGGGGGGGGGTGCATGGTATGTTTGAATTTGAATTTCTTTCAGTTTGTGTCTTGCTACATTCATGTTAGTGTTCCGAAAATTCATTCAACTTACATTGCAAATTAACCCCTGCCACACACACATTAATAAACAATTTAATTATTGGATTAAAAATATTTTTATACGTATAAGGAGGAGTAAAAATCTAAATTATCAGCCCTCTATTTTCATTGATGCTGCCTGATACATAGCTAACCAGACCGGTTTGAATACGGAAGAAACCCATCTTGACGTTTTGGTGACGGTTTAGGTTGACAGTTTCTAATCATTTTTCAGCAGACAAGTTGATCCTTATCAGCACCCCCACCTTTCCCAAAATCTATTTTTCACTTTTTGATACATTTCCTCTTATGTTACAGTCAACTTGTATTGGTCATACTGGTTCTTGTACGATTGCTGAAACTAAGCAAAGTGGAGCCCGGTCAATAGCAGGACGGGTGACTGTCTTGGAATACTTAGTGCTGTACGGATCATGTAGAAAGCCTCCTTTGGTGATTCTGTTCATCATCTAAAGGAGGAGACCAATCTTTACACTAAGATCAATGATTCCGACTTAAGAATCGCATCCCACCCCAACCCCAACCCTGAAAGCTCATGAAAGCAAAATGGTATGAATGGAAAAATATCAACAAGAAAAGTAAGTTATTGATTGTTAGATAGGAGACCACTATATATATATATATATATATATATATATATATATATATATATATATATATATATATATATATATATATATAGAGAGAGAGAGAGAGAGAGAGAGAGAGAGACGTACAGACAGACAGGAGGAGAGAGAGGGGGTGAACATGGACGGATAGACATGGATAGAGTATAAAGATGTTCTGTTGATGAGATATTGGGTTGTTGCAAAAATAATTACATTTTTCAAAACATTGATTCTTATTTCGGAATAACTGTTGTTTAACTATGTCAACAAAATATACCATGTTGAAGTGTGAATTTTGCATCTCTTATTTAAGCTGAACATTTCCTTTTCCCTATCTATCTTGCCTTATACAAAGCAATTTTGAGCAAATTTGTAGTAATAGACTGAATACCCGCCGTAATTAGTGGTGTTAATTGATGTTCCCCAGAAATAAAGAAATAGATTGAAATTAGATAGCGTTTAATTTGATTTGTATGTCAGAAATGATTTAATACCATATCTAAACTATTAGGAAAAAAAGTGGGTGATTATAAAGAAACAGAATGATTATCTAGAAATGGTGTTTGGTTAATATGGAAAAGGATCAAGCTAATGTGAAAAGGAGGTTTGATGTGAACGGAATGGGGGTAATGTAAAAGGGAGGGCTAATGTAAAATGGAAGGTTAATGTAAAGAGGGGGGGGCTAATATAAAAAGTAGGGTCAATGTTGGACTAATGTGAAAAGAACGGTTAATGTAAGAGGGAGGTCTGATGTAAAAAAAAAGTTGCTGCGAAAAGGAGGTTTATGTGAAAAGCGGGGTTAATGGGAAAAGGAAGGATGATGTAAAATAGTGGTTAATATCTAAAAAAAGATATGGTCATGGGGTCAAAGTTATCGGGTGTTAATGCTAAAAAAGTAAGGTTAATCTCCAAAATGAGGGTCGACTGATGTAAAATAAAGAGGGGTCTGATGTTAGAAAAATGGTGGAAAGTTTAAAAGGAGAGGTATAATGTTTAAAATTTAAGCGTGCTGTTAAAGAAGAGGGGAGTAAAATCAAGAAAAAGGGTATTATTGTTAAAAAGGGTGCTAATGTTCAGAAATTAGGCAAATAGTGAAAGAAGGAATTAGGAGTAGGGGTTAAAGAGGGGAGGGGTTAATGGTGAAAAGGGGGAAGAGTTACCAATTCACTTTTAGCTGATAAAATGAAAGTTAAAGTTCCCTCTCGATGTTTCCCCCTAAAAATCAGATTTTTTGAAAATTTCCACTTGATTTTGATTTCTAAAAATAAAAATATCCGCCTGGCGTAGAATGAATTCTCTAAGATTCGGTCCCCCTGAAGTGAAAAAAAATATTACCCTCGATTTAAACGCGTAAAAGTAAAAAAAAAAAACAAAAAAAACCTTTGCATTTCGACCATCAGAAGTAAAATATATTTACCCCTCGATCTAGAGCCTTGAAAGCGAGAAAATTTTCTAAAAGTTTCCCCGATGTGATCAACAAAATCTCTGATCCTCAAATTTTCTTTTTTTTGGAAAAATGTACCCCAATTGTTCTGCAACAAAACATGCTCCAATCAAAATACCGCTATTCATGGTCCCCATGTACAACCAATAAACATGGTAACATGAGATATACTTTTAGAAAAGTCACATTTTCACTTCTAAAGGCTGAGTTGAGAAAAAGAATGAAGAGAATTCGTTTATTACGTCATCAAAAAGTATTTCTCACTTTTGATGAGTAATCATATAAATAGACCATAGCCCCAGATTTGAAACCCCTTAGAAACATATTTTGGTAGGCGTGGACTTACAGACATACAGACAGATAAAGAAATAGATTTTTGGCGAATTATGATAAAACGAGAACGGAATACCAGGTAAAGCTACGGAAACTTGAAATCAAGCAAGTCTGGAGACGGAATCTCAGGAAGAGTCACTTGAGGCAAGCCTGTCTCTAAAAGTTTGTATTGAACCTCGGCCTCCAGACTATTGCAGTGGCTTTGTTGAGTAGGTCTCAGAGATAAAGCTCGGATCATCTCCCCTTCTAATAAATCTGACAACCCTGCTTCAGACATGAAGCTTTAGTGCTGAATGAAGGATATACGCCTTGCTATATTCTTGGTTGCGTGGTTGTGGACCCAATAACAATATTTTTGTCAGATTTTTGCTTTACTAAGCTCAATAAGGCATATGTTTAGATGATAGAATTTTCCATTAAAACCTCGAAATCAGTTTGACCTTATTTCCGCTAAAGATAGACTTTGTTCTCACGATTTATCTTCTCCTTGAATACACGATCTTGAGCATGGCTGTTCTTTCTAGTTGTAGTTGTTATATTTTAACTAGACAAGTATCTTATCGCTCTATCCATGTCTTGTGTAGGCAAGATACACAAACTTGGAGACATAATTTTGGCAGTCCCTTTTTTAATCGTTAAATGTGTCTAGATTGTTTCTGGAATTTGCTTTTCACTTTATCAAAGAGAGGTAAGAGGTCTGTCTGTGTTCTTGGTGAGGTTATCCTGATCTCATCTATTTGTCACAATGACAAGATCTCAAGATAAGCCTGGCTGCTTCATGGTAAAACTTCACTCCTATTTCTATTCCGATTGGAGATAATTACTGCACCCTTTATGTAGGGTATAAGATAAATAAAGCACTAAAACACTCCCAATCATTTCAAATAAATTCCTATATAATATAATACAACTTATAATTGGTTCGGTCGAACCAAAAGTGGCCATTTCTTTTATACATACTATCACGTTGAAAGAGACGAAAAAGATCGAGAAGAAACGAAATGAGAATATGGGTCGAAAAGAGTTTTTTGGTTTTCGTGTTACCGGCAAGCTGCTACCCTTTTGGTGGCAGGTTCGATTCCTGCAGCAGCCTAATTTCCTTTAATTGTTTATTCTATGTACGTTGTTTAAATTGAATGATATATCAAGCGTGTAACGACAAGAGATCATTTCAATTAAGTTTTATATATAATCTAATGCAATTCGTAATTCATAAAAAAACGATGTATATATATATAAAAAAATATTTTAAAATGTATTCAACATTTCTGTGCGTATCTGTACGATGAATTTTCATCAATATTTAAGACACCTCAATTTAGCTCAGTCAGTGAGACAGTCTGCTGGCAGTTAGTTGGTCACAGTCCAGTAGGGTAATGTGGATTTTACAAACTGGTTTAAACTCCTAATTTTGGTTGAAAAACAGAGTCAACTCTAGATTTTTTTACTTAAATTTGATGATATGGAAGAGAATGAAGGTAATCAATCTAAGGGAGGTTAATTCTGTACCGTAGAGTCGATCAATCTAAGGGAGGCGATTCAGGCTTATCTGAGAAATTCAATAATCTATTCACGTTTCAAGAAAATTTGAAAACTGTTATCTTACTATTCAATCATGTAAATTAACAAGTAAATCTCAGTATAATTGAGTGGATGATACATTCATAGGATGAGAATGCTCCCCATTTTCCCCTTCAAACTCATTTTCTTTGCAATAGGTGGTTATTCTGTAGCACGTTATACTGACAAAAGTAATTGACCGAATTGAAGTTACCTCCCTTGAACATATCTCGTTTAATTTTCAGGTATAACTTGAAAAAGTTACTGGCCGCCGTAACAATGAAAAAAAAAAAGTTAGCTCCCTTGGTGTCTGAAATATCTATTTTTCCGTTTTTTCATTCCAGACGAACCCTATAGCTGAAAATGAAAAGTACACTCATAAAGATACGATGGTTACTTAATTGTTTGACTGTTTTAATTCTATTTCAATAGAGATTATCTTTGAAAAAAAAAACCCCAAATATTTAAACATTAATTATCAGAGCCTCCGTTTGATTTTGCAAGTATCTTTATTATTGATTAGTCCGCTCTAGGATGCACACAAAGGCTCCAGTGGATAAAATTTGACATTATGATCTTTAAATAATATATATGTCTATTTGGAATTTAAACATTAATCAATTATTAGAGCCTTCATCTAATTTTTGACCGTACTTAAAATTGATTGATCACAAATAAACATAGCAACATTTAGCCACCAAGGGACGTAATTTTTTTTCCTATTTACGGCAGCCAATTTACATGAGTGCAAGCAAGTTTTACCGATTTGTGTCTTGAGATTGTGTAGTATTGATTTCAGATTAAACTGGTAAAAAATTAGATAAAATAGTTGAAAATGTCTTGATAATGTATGAGGACTAACGATTAAGTTTCTTATTATGGATTATGAAAGATTTCAATCTTGTCTGAAAAGCACGAAACAATCATCTCCAGATGTTCTCACGAGAGAAAAATGCAAAGTAAGTAATTAAAAAATCCTTTTATAAAACGTTTTGGTTAAATTTGGATTCGGTAAAAATATGTGCTTACATTGATTTATAAATATCAATCCAGGTTTTCATTCTTTCTACAATAGCTGGGACCGTGTTTACCATCAAATTTTATCAAATTTATTGTACACTTCAGATTATCTTACATTCAATAAAACAAAAGTCAACTTCAAATTTTTTTATGGAAGGACTTCTATGTACCTTCAATGAAATATCAAGTACTTAGCTCGGCATTAATATCTATAAAATTTTCGTCATATTTATATGAAATGAAAAAAAGGTGTATATATATATATATATATATATATATATATATATATATATATATATATATATATATCTTTGTTATTAATACTCGCCATCATAGTCAATGATTCGTGGCGAGCAAAATTCAAAGTCATACAAAAAATTCCATCGAAGGATAAATATGGTCAGAATATGTTCTGCTTATGACACCACTGACGTTTTCTACAGCATCTAGATTCTTGAAAATATAAGTGTTTTCAATATACCTGTTAGAATAAAACCCCAAAAGGTCAAGAAAGCCTTTTCTTTTGAAAGATAAAACGAACATTTTTTTTCAGAAAGGGTCTAATGGAGTACTGATGCCAATTTTCAAATCTATAGACAAAACAGTATAGTCAGCAGAGCTGGAACTCACAAACGCACAACCACACAAACACGCAAATGCAAGCACAGATGGAAGAATGAAGATAGAACCCTTTGCTAACTTTTGTTGTTACGGTTGTTCGAATTACCAAACGTTTTAGTTCTGTTTAGCCATAAATATATTTCATGGATTATTCTTGAATTCTATCAATATCTCGAATTATTTGTATTCTTTTTAATTAGTCGATCATTATGCTTTTTCTGAACATGTATCTTTCTAGATATTTATCAAAGTTTCGTATCTTCTTCATATTGAAATCATCATAGTTCACATATCAGTGGATAATGGGCAGTTTTATATCCAGGTCGTCAACTTTTGTTTTCAGCGTTTTTATTCCGTGGTACAAGTTGATTTTATCGGCAGCAGCAGCCTTTCAGTATCTGTTGTTGGGCATGGACACTCAAGATTTGCTAGACCTCTCTATTGTGGGCATCACAGAGCCAGTACTTTTTAAATTTATGTAACAACGAAAAAGGAAAAAGATTGGCCGACAGAAAGTAAGATGGTGTAACCCATCTTACTTTCTGTCGGCCATCTTTTCACATATGATCTCTAGGGTCCCAACGTTCGGAGTCGTGATGTCCAATGGTGGTCTGACATTCTTGCAACATGTCCAGTCCATTGCCATTCAAATTTTCAAATTATTTCTATCATATCTCAAACTTCTATCTTTTTTCATAATATACTGCGTCGTCTTGTTTTTTCTCCGTGTTTGGTTCAGCATGATTTTCTTATTTGCACGTTGCATGGTTTGCAGTTTGAGGGTCAATCTTTCGGTTATGTTCCATGTTTCACCTCCATAGGTGACTACATAAAAGGATGCATTAGTTGTACGCCCTTCTTTTTAATGATAAATCTTCGAATTGATCACTCTTGGTTTGTGTTTCCTGTTCATGATTCTTTTTCCTGTACCCAGAGATTTCCCGATAGTTTTTAAGCAACTTACCCTTTGAAAGAAGGCTTTCAATGAATGCCGTTGTGTATCTTCTTCAATCTTCTTTTAGATACTTTTCTATGGTTTTGTTCAGTTCTGTTGCTTTGATTTTTTTCTTTTGTTTTTGTTGGTTGCTTGAAGATTCTGTGTTTTTTCATGAGATTCTTGGTTTCTTTTTGAGGGTTTGCTTATGGTTTGCAACTTCCTTGCTTTAAACGTACTGGTTACTTCGATTAGAAAGGTTGTTATATTGTTCGTAGATGGTGTATTCTCGTTCAGTGAGGAGTTTATATCTGTTTTCCAATCCCAACAATGTATGGTTGGGCAAGTTTTTGAACAGTAAGTAGTTGCAGTTTGGTGTGGAACATTTTCCTGCGTTGAATTTTTCATCTTATTATTTGGTGGTCAATTCTTAAATTGACTAGATTCTGGACCAGCGTATTTGTTGCTTTTGTCAGCTAGGATGTAGTCAATTTCATTTTTCTCGTTATTGGGGCTCCTCCAAGTCAACTTTCTATTAGTTTTCTTTTTAAAGAAGGTGGTAATGATTTTGAATCCGTTTGCTGTTGCAAAATGTACAAGTTTTCTATTTACTTATTCTATCTAAAAAAAATACTTGATGCAGGTTTGATTTTCTTATCGTAGTCTTTAATTTGCATTCTTTCAAAGGTATAGATGAGAGATGGAAGTGTGTTCATTGTGATGGTCATCGACAATATCAATTTTGCTTTTCCCTGAAAAAAGATTTTTATCAGAACCATAACCGGCAACAAAAATGTTCACAGAAATCGAACACATATCGAGGGAGTTGGATTTGTTTTTCCTTCGAAAAACCAACACTTAGATACACATTCTCCCCATCCCATGTATTCAATAATCGACGTATTCAAGTGATCACAATAAAGACGTGATCAGCTTTGTTGATGTCAATTGACTCTTGGGTCTTTCTGATAGTAGCCCATCGCTGACGTGAATTGAATAAATATTCGTTCGATCAACGTATATTCCATTTTCTGTCAAATACCAAATACATTGCAGGCAATTCTTTTATCGTTTAAGACATCGAGCCAATCTTTTTCCTTTTTCGTTATTCTGTGAATTGCGGCCACGTGACCCCAAACTGACATTTATCTTCCGGTCTGATCAATTTGTGTAGCTGTGATGACTGTTCCGATTCCAATGATCGGGAACAACGTCCATGCTTTATTGCTGTCTATTCAATAGATTGCACAAATTGGTACTCCAGATTTCCGATAGTTTTAGGATTTTTTCATTTTCTTCCAACAAAATGACGCTATCTTTTCACCTGCTCGGTCGTTGTTTGTCTCATTCTCAATCAATTCAGTCTTCTTAGATCCATTTCGAGATCGTTCTTCTCTTTCGTCAGATTGGGGCCCTACCTCAACAGGCACAAAACAAGTTATGGCAGTCATGACACCAATTTCTGGCAGTTGATTCCATACCATCTGCCGAACTTTAGTCACAATTCACGAGACCACAAAAACCTGACCAGACATGGTGAAAAACTCAACTGGTCAAGTCTCAGATGTTCATAACATTGTGGACCCGGGCCATTTCCATTCATTCTGGTAAAAATACACGTCCGAACATGATCTGCAGAAGGAATGAAGACCTGACGATGTCTATGTCTTTAAGTTTTTCGAGACATCTCGAACTATGGGATACGACTTGATTCTGTTCCGATGCCATAATCATATTTTTTCAATGGTAAGATCGAACTGATAATAGAGAAATCATCTTGCAGAAAAAAATAACTAAACAAAAGAACACACAATTTTGAAGGAAGCGTAAAACCAATTTTCAAGGCTATAAAATGACTAAATAAAAAAAGAAAATAATATATTTATAAAACTTCACGTAAAGTGACAAAGATTTCAGGAGTTCTAAGGGTATGACACAAAAAACCGACGTAGATTATATTTGTTGTCATGTATGAGCAATTTTTTCATCAAATTTATCCCCTTTATTGAGTTTGAAATTTAAAAAACATTATCTGCTTAGCTATCTTATATTTCCTGTGTGTATGTGTGCTGGGGGGGGGGCGCTCACCTTTTTTCTAATTCCATGAAATCTCCCTAAAATATGATTTGACTTCCATCCCAGGCAACGCCTAATACCTCACTTAGTATTCTACAATATATTCTATCATTGTTCATTATTAATCATTCATTAATAAATATTACGATGAATATACTAATGACTAATATCAACTCCCGGACTCTTCCATTAATTGTCTTAGCATTGTATAGCACAAGGTCAAGAGGAGCGATGTAGATTGTGTTATGTCGAATGAGATGCTAGCTTAGAGAATCAGCATTCAAAATCTTTGTATTTTTGCCTATAATCGAAATTCTATTCCCAAAACATAGACAGTAAACCCAGCCAATGTCATTTTTTACGGAGAAATACATGAGACAACTCTTTTGGAAGTGTGAAAACTGATTTGAAAAAAGTTGTGGAGATTCAACAAACATGATTGCCAAGTTTATAGGTATTTGCCTAAAGTTTGAAAACGAGGAAGATTGTGTATGTGTGGATTAGCCAATATTTGTGCTTGCGTGTGTGTGTTTCAGCTTATCAAGATATATTCACTTTCAAAATGACTTTGTCTAATATATATATATATATATATATATATATATATATATATATATACACATATATATATATATATATATATATGCGTTTGTGCGTGGGAGTATGTGTGCATGCATGTTTTTGTTTACGCTTGTGAATGTGTGTGTGTGTGTCTTACTATTTGTTTGTGTGTGTGTGTGTGTGTGTGTGTGTGTGTGTGTGTGTGTGTGTGTGTGTTTCTCCGCATCAAAGTGTATTCCCTGCGTACATGAGCATCCGTAAGAAAGTGCATTTACATCACCCTGGTGAAGAACTGTCCTCATTTATGATAACAAAATAATGTAAGTAATCTACGCAAATATATCTGAAGGGTGGGAAATTCCAGAATTAGTTATTTCTTTTCATTACTATAAAAAACAAAGAATAAAATCAAGGCCATCTGCAAACAATTTATAAACAACTGATTGAGAGCAGCAAACCACCAAAAAGAATTGGGATTTTTCTCGGATCATATATTGACGTATTGATAATTGAACTATTCTTACACCCATTCTCCTATACAAATGGTAGAATTCATCATCATCATCATCATCATCATCATCTATCTTTTATCGTCCATCGTTAGACGTAGACTTTCCCTTTGATACGCCACATTTCTCTGTCATGGGCGTCACAGAGCCAGTATTTTCTAAATTTGTCTAGTCCATCTCACCATCTTGTGTTCTGCCGGCTTTGGTTTCGCATTTGATCTCTGGGGATCCATGTTGTGAGTCGTGATGTCCAACAGTTGACTACCATTCTGTCAACATAACCAGCCCATTGCCATTTGAGTTTTCTAAAAGATTCTATGTCTCAGGCTCCCATTTTGCTCCAGATATACTGTGCTGTCTTTTGATCTCTCCGTGTGATGTTGAGCATGATTCTCTCATGCGTGCGTTGCACGCTTCTCAGTTTGCAGGTCTGTCTCTTGGTTAGGTTCTATGTTTCAGCTCCATAAGTGACTATCAGGCGGGATGCATGGGATGTATACCTTTTCTTTAGGATCAATGGGATCGTCTTGTTTTTGAAGGTTCAACAAGCTCTGCCGAAGCCTTGGGTGATTCTTTGCTTGATTTCTTTTTCTTTCGTTCGTTTCATAGAGATTTGTTGCCCTACGTGGATGTAGTGGTCTTTTTTCCCAGTTTTGCATCTTCAATTTTGACAGTTACGTCCTTATTCTCGATATGGTTGTTGCACATGACTTTTGTTTTACTAAAGTTCATGTGGAGGCCGACTTTTTTGCTCTCTTCGTCTAGTTCATCTAGTGTTAGTTGGAGATGGACTTGGTTCTCTGCGAAAAAGACGATGTCGTCTGCAAATCTGAGGCTGTTCAGATATTCGCCGTCAATTTTTATCCCCTTATTCATCTCGAGGCAGGCTGTGAAGAGTTTTCGGTGAGCTGGGATCACCTTGCCTTACTCCGAACAACGAAAAAGTCACTGACGAAGGAGCAGTTCAGATAACTAGAAAAGAAAAATGGGAACAGAAAAAAAACTATACGGAAAATCTTGAAGATAGATACAAAATGACACTGTCAATAAATCATGAACATGGCTACGCAAAGGAAGCCTGAAGACTGAAACAGAATAGCTCATCAAAACAATAGTATCAGGACAAACAATATCAAATCAAAAATCGATAGAACCTAAACAAACAGCAAACAACGCTTACATGAAGAAAGGGATCAGACTGTAAACCAAATAACCAATGAATTTAGTTAAGTAGACCGGAAAGAGTATGAAAACAGACACGACAGGCAGCAACAGAGATAGACTGGGAACTGAGTAAACGAATGAGATTCAACCATGCAGACAAGTGGTATCAGCAGAAACTGGAGACAGCCCTGGAAGCCACAAATTACTCTCTACTTCCAAACTGACCACTCTATCCATGCAAGAAGACTGGGCCTGATAATTGTGAACAAGGGAAAACGAACCAGCCAGATGAAAGACGTGGTTCTACAGCCAAGAAAACAGTATGATGGAGGCGGTACAAACCTCAGCGCTGCTTTGGTAGCTGAGTACAGTATGAGAGGAGAGCTGGAGACCTGAGGAGACTTTCTGTCACTCAGTCTTGAGCGATAACCGTCAGGCAACTGATGTGGACTTTGAGAGTGCGAAGAGGAGGGCTGTCACTCAACTACCAGTAGTAACCACAGGGCAACTGGTGTAAAAATTACTGATAATAACAGTAATAATACGAATACTAACAACAATAACAACAACAACAATAATAACTTCAATCAGAAAAAAAATTATCACTAGAAGTCCTGGAGTATTGCAGAGCATTGTTGCCTCTTGGTCCCGATTGAGAGAGAAAATGTGTTTATATTATTAGTTTCCAACCCCTTTTTTGACGTGATCATGATTGTAAAAGTTTCAAATTTTTGGATGAAGACAATAGCATTCACTTACATAATTTGCATTTTGCAGTGAAATTCAAAAAAACGAAAAACAAAAAAATTATCAGTGAAATTTTAAAATTCTATCATTCATGTGAAAAGTTTCGAAAACAGAAGTTAGAAAATTACTTTTGAAGAAAATTGAATAAATAAAAAGCTTTTCGTCATCTTTTTTTTGTCAAAGGAAGATTTCAAAGATTTCAATCAAATGCTTTCTATCAGTTCTAAGACGGACGCATATTTTATTGCTCATGATGAGAATCGTTGGAAGCAATTCAGGGTTTTTTCTCGAATTAACACAAACTCTTTTTTCGAAGAAAAAGAATAAATTTTCCTTTATTCACGAATAAAAATCGCTAATTCATTCATGAAAAAAAACTGTGATTTTTTCTTCAGTTTCAGCAATGGAAGTGTTTCTCCGTTTGAATTAAATCAAAATATTTCAGATAATCCTCAATCAAGGAAATTTCGGTTATTTTTTGTTGTTGTCTTTTATTGTTTTTTTTTGTTTTTGTTTTTTTCCAGCCTCTTTTCTAAAAGATTCAATATGAAATTTCCCAGTGTTTTTCTTCTGGGTGCAAACATCATATGCCCCCCGTCATCACTTCTAACACCTCAATCTCCCCCATTCCATCCAAATGTCTCAAACTGTGTTCGAAGATGAATAACTCGTGCCAATTGCAGCAACAGCCACAAAAGATTTTCTGGCAACCATTGCATCATTTTCTGGTCGTAGATTCGATTTCTTTCTCCAATCACAAGTTGCATTTCCAATTGGTCGTTTCCAGTTGCTGCCATCTCAGAAACTTGGCAAGAGATGGTGAGAGGCTCAATTTGTCAAATGTCAGACGTTCTTTGCATTCTGGACACTAGCCATTTACATTTGCCTGACCCTCAAATGTTTTTCCAAACAGGTTTTTAGGATGGCGAAAGTATTTTAAATTCGATAAAGTTTTTACTTACAGTTCATTTTGTTCCGATTTCACTTCGATTAAGTTAATTTGCGTCAAAATTTGGGAGAAAAAATTTCATAGCGACGACCAAGAGAATTTCGTAAAATTTCATAATTTTTCATTAACTGAAAAGGTAAGGATTTTTTCAAACATAAATTAATGATTTAACGGTCAGAGTGAAATTCATAATCCTATACATTTCATTTCTCAGTAAAAAAAAAAGTCCCCGCAAAAGATACCACAATATGAATCATAGAAAAATGATAATTGCATAACATAATGTAACAGAATTACAATTATGAATAATTATTTATTTTGTATTTATTTGTTAATCAATTTAAACAGAGAAACATTTTATTTTACAAAATTGACAGTAATTATGCTTCTCAGAAAACAATTATAATAATTGCGTAACCGGGCACTGAATCATGAAAATATTTGAATTATATATACTTTATTGAAGTATATACGATTAGCTTTTTTTGATTTAATGTACGTTATATTTGCATCGAGGCTAAATTGGATTTAAATATATGTGATACGCCAGCAACCTTTCTCTGACTCTCTGACTCTCTCTCTCTCTCTCTCTCTCTCTCTCTCTCTCTCTCTCTCGAATACACAACTACACCTACCACTTCTACCATCACGTCTCCGCATGTGTCTCCTGTTGATTCTCTACATGAGTTGCACGTGCGACCTCTCTGCCTTTTTCCCCTAGAATGAACCTAACAAGCATGAGTAACGCTGGAATTGGATTTCTCAAAACAAAACACATACAAGTAGTAATATAACACAATAATCTGGGGCTACCATGACACATGATATTGATGCTTTTCTGTTGTGGCTATACTGGATTTCGTGCATAGGCCGACACCAAGTTGTTTGCAGTTATTTTTGTAAATGCTATGTGTTGCATTTTTTGGGAAAATAGTTTTTCATGGTATGAAAGTAATTTTTTCATGAGTGGTATTTTTGTGATACTATTCTGGTTATTTGCTTGAGAAAATCAAAGTTTACTTAGTTTGAATCATTATTCTGTTGATTTGTAAATGACAGCATTTGTCAATGTCGTTATGTCTAGCTAGCTGGTGTTTTGTCATGGCTTTTAAGTTTGGGGACAGTTTCAACAAGTTGTTCAAATCAAGTTCATAAAAAGGTTTTTAAAAGTTCATAAACTGTCATTTTGGGGTGTTTTTGTTTTTGACAGCTTTTCAGGAAATCCAAAGTCGCAGTTCACAATCATTTGGATTGGACAAAAATCAGTTTTTTAGAAAAGTTAAAAAAAAAAAAAATTGTTACATTACAAATTATTCCATTTTTCGAGTCTAACACTGAAATATAGAGAGATTGAACACCATTAGTAACACCTAAACGAGGAAGGCATTTGTTCTATGCATAAACAAACAGGTTAGGTAAACAAAACACAATAACTGGTGATAGAAAAGTAAATAGTACTATAATATCATTGTGTATAGATAAATAATAGTATGAAAATTTGTAAAACAATACTTTTTTTTCAGAATACTATGTTCATTGAGACAAAAAGCAAATGTTAATGGGTAAATTCTAATTCATTTTTAACTTGTTGCAACTGTCCCTGAGTAGTGTTGCAACTATCCCAAGGGTTGGATTAGTTGTAGCACCTGACTTTCCCCATTCAAATAAATTTTCTTAACGATTTCTCTTATGTAATAATCTTCAAATTGTACAAGTAATTAGCAAAAAGTTTGATACATGAAAATCTGGTTTGTCTAGTCCAAATAGTATCTGGATAAATGAGACAATTGCAAAAAGTGTCACAACCACCCCTAGCGAGGAGACAGACGTAGAATGTCTTTGGGGTCTAACTGTAAATGTGCAGAATGAGTGTTTCTGTTTGAAGAATCAAAACTTGCTGCAATCTCCAACAGTCTCCCCTATACATCTATCTATGGAAATGTAATTACTATTATGGGAAAAAGGTAATTGATTCCGAAGTGTAGGTGCTATACAGCCGAAACTCCGGCAATCATAAGTTGTGTCCACAAAAGCAAGTCAATCTGCGATTATGAATTGTGTTATAATATATTGAGATGCTATTTGAAATGATCTCCGCTTATAAGACGGTGAATGTATCATTTGGCTTAGACAACGTTAATAAATAGAATAATTAAAGAAATGGAATAGAACCTGTGACTGATAGGGTAGCTGTTTCAACTTAACGTTAGCCAGAACAGCCACCGTCTCAATGACTGCTTTAACTGCAAATTTTCATATTATCTATTCGCAGTCTGTATAAGCTCTATTTGTTTTGTTCAACGCGAACAATATCATAATGACACGGATTGTTTATTCTATTTACGCTGTCTACGCCAAATGATACATTCACTGTGTACTAACGGGAGATCATTTCAAATAGATTTTCAATATGATATAACACAATTTATAACCATCTCTAACGGATCATATATCCATTTCCTAATAATATGAAAATCAAACTGTCTAAAACACGGATGTTGATAAGAGCACAGTGTTCATTAGGAGCACACATAATGCTCACATTTGAATATTGAAATTAAAACTTTAAACACTATTCTTTCTTTTATCCAAAGAAAATGGAAGTCGATAATTTCCTACATTTCAAAAGTAACTGAGCGGAGCAGGAGCATTTCAAACCTTTTGGACTTTTTTGTAGTTTGTTAATATAATATAGACAGCACGTTTTCTGTTTATTTTCTTCGTTTGTTAACAATATAATGAGTTACTTTATAGCGATGTAATTATTATTACGAATTGAAAATATTTTCATAATATAGACAAATTATTTTATTGTTTGAATATGACCAAAGGGTCATCCGTAGAAAAACTCATGTTAATTGAACACGAAACAGTAATTTAAATGCATCGATGGTTTTTTTTTTAACGGGTAATAACAAGTGAAAATACGAAATCAATATTTACAACCATAAAATGAATCGATAAAAATAGGAAAATAGTTTGTTTATAAAACTTTCTGAGTTTTTAGAATAAAAATACGAAACTTGAGTTCCAGACAGAAAGTTAGGTTTTTTTTAAAGCATGACTAATTCATGAAGACTTGTTTTACAAAGGGAGTGAGACTGATGCACATGCATGCACGCTCACGCACATACATACACACACACACACACACACATACACACAATCATCGATGCACACATAAACACATGCACACACGCATGTAGAGATGGAAGAGAGAAAGAGAGAGAGAGGGGGGGAAATGAAGTATGAGAGAGTGAGGAAATGAGAAAGTAATGAATTAGTCAGAGGGTAGAAGAGATAAAGTGAGAGGAATAGGGAACAACATAAGAGAAAGAGTGGTTATCTATGCAAACGAATGTGAGAGAGGGAGATAGATAAAGACTTCTTCTTCTTCTTCTTCTTCTTCTTCTTCTTCTTCTTCTTCTTCTTCTCCTCCTCCTCCTCCTCCTTCTTCTTCTTCTTCTTCTTCTTCTTCTTCTTCTTCTTCTTCTCCTCCTCCTCCTCCTCCTTCTTCTTCTTCTTCTTCTTCTTCTTCTTCTTCTTCTTCTTCTTCTTCTCTTCTTCTTCTTCTTCTTCTTCTTCTTCTTCTTCTTCTTTTCTCATTATTATTATTATTATTACAACCACTAGTATTTTCATAGCACACGAAATGCCAATGGATCATCCGAGTGAAACGTTCAACTTAACGTGCCTTAAAGGAAAGCATATCTAAATCTTACAAAGAAGTTTGAGATATTTCGCATCAATTATAAGAAAGATTTTGTCTCCATTAACTTTGTTACTTCCGTCGTCGAAATATAAGGAAAGAAGTGAAAAAAACAAGCACAAAAATATTTTTCTTGTTATGTGCATCGATGTAACTATATTTATTCATGTATCACTTTCCTGTCTGTCTGTCTGTACCTATCTCTCTCTATCTATCTATCTCTCCTCTCTCTCTCTCTCTCTCTCTCTCTCTCTCTCTATCTATCTATCTATCTATATATATATATATATATATATATATATATATATATATATATATATATATATATATATTAACCACATTGTGAACAATTCAACCACGCTGTGAACATACTCAGCAACTGTTGGAATTACCCCCATGGAAGATTGAGATAATAATGACCTGAGTTTAACCCCCTCCACTTGACAGTAGAAACTAATGACCGGAAACCATCAGCCTTCTGAAGACATATACGACATTGGTTTAGGCTTATTAAAACTACTATACCTCAAAAGCATAACTAAAAGATGTTTTTATGGATGGTATTGCTATGTCGATGAGCATGCAGCCGTTTTCTCTCTTGTCCTTGTTAACGATGTAAGGTCATCTCGCAATAATTCGCTTTCTGTCATTGCATAACAAGGATAGTCTGAGCAATGGCCATTATATTTTTACCTTGGGGCAGGTTTTGAAATCATTAGTTTTTATTTGGTGTGATAAAACTCTTGGGAGGGGAAGGCAAATACTCCGGTAAGAAGCCTGGATTATAGACCGGGAACGCAGTCTGAAACTGCCCAAAAACCAAAAAGCAGCAAACATTAGCTTGCCAAGTGAGTGTATGTCAGACAAATGCGTCCAAAATGAAATGTGGCTTCCACTGGAACAACGTATGCAAATCGAAGCCAAACAAGGAAAGGAAAAGACACCATCCATATCAAACATTAGAAAGATTTATGTTTGCCACCATCACATTCAAATAGTACACATGAAGAAGGCCGTAGAATGGATCGATGGAAACGTAGCAGTAAGAGCACAAACAACAAAAAGATTCTGAAAAACTGTTCGGACTTGAATTGATATCTATCAAACGAAGCCTTTTTTTGTCATGAAGTCACGGAAGCGGATTTCCTAGGAAGGAACCAAGTTACTACAAATAGCTTTCGAGGTCAGCATGCTTGACCCCCCCCCCTCCCTTGTAGTATAGAGGAATCCTCGTGTCTGGCCATTATCTACTGTTTTGTGGCGATAGAACGATCTTAGGTCAGTTCAGTATGGTCCTTATTTAAAGGAAGGAAAGTAACTCTAGAATAGACACCCATGTTCCAATATTCATAGCAGTGGTTCTTGACTTTTTCACCATCACGCAAGCTTTTAGTACTTGGACCCTGCACTGTCACATAATCAATCAAGTGATTGAAATTTGTACAGCAAAATCTGTCGAAAAAAAAACGTAATAAATAATGATCATAATGTTATTAGGTAAACGCTAGTTTAAAGAATTTGCTAAATGATCAATTTTTGAGCCCCTTCTACAAATCACTCACACCCCTGAGGAAACTACTAATAAATTTTCTTTCTATCTATTCATCTATGTAGTAATATAAATACTTATTGAAACCTAATC
This sequence comes from Thysanoteuthis rhombus, assembly GCA_963457665.1. NCBI lineage: Eukaryota > Metazoa > Mollusca > Cephalopoda > Oegopsida > Thysanoteuthidae > Thysanoteuthis > Thysanoteuthis major. The sequence continues at coordinate 1,041,877 of OY735217.1, forward strand.
ACAATTTCTTTTCACCGTTATCTGCGATTTCCAAGTGATCTTACCTCATTTTCTATGTTAAATCTTCTCCAGCGTTCTGGATTTGAATTTTTGTTCTAAATGTATTACAATTATTGGAGAATTAGTATCTAATACTGTTGAACGTCAAGTTATTTGTTATTTCCCGATTGATTAATGATGTTGTTTTTCTTCTTTCAGCTTCCAGACATATCTTTACAACTATGCACAAATTTTGTATTCTCAGTCCTGGAAGGATTTTTTGGGGTTATCACAACTGATTTTAGAACTGGTAAATGCGACCCCTACATAGAAATTTGAGTCATCTGGTTTTCTATGAGATTTACTTTGACTTTATTGATCATATTAGTCAGATTACATCTGGAGCCAGGAGATAGATTCATGAACAAGACTAAATTTGAACTTTGCACGCCGATTCTACTAACGTCGGCTATGTGTCAGTTATTTTGGTCGAGGCAAGATATCAGAAATTACTATAAAGTATAATGATATTCTTTATTTGTGTTTTTTCACTCTATTTCAGATCTCAACTTGACAATAAATTTGGCAATTTATCTTATCTTTAGATTTCTGTCATACTTCCACAGCAGAGATAATAGCTACGAGTCCATTTAAGTAGACTTTCTCGAATTAAATGCTACATTATAGTGCTTTCTTAAAAAATACTTTATTAAATGTCATGTTTATCTATCAACAGAAAAATGTCTAAAAAAGATCGTGAAATAATTATTTTATGCATACATAGTAAAACTTATGTAAAAGTTCACTGACACCATTTGGTATATACAGCAAAACTTATGCAGTTGGACTTTCATCTACCACTGTTTCAGTGCACGACCCCACCCCCAACGTTCAGAATCTTCACATGTTGATCCCTCAACGTGATACAATGAGTGAATGCAGCAAATTAGCCCAGAAAAAGTACTAACGTCAACATAACTGATGACGGTGATCCACAATAAAAGTTGCTCAAACTACTGTGATTCGATCGTTTATAAGTTAGAGTAGAGCTCAAAATGTGGCAGAATAATGGATTTACAATACAAACACGTTTTTGTCTCTTCCCGCCAGAAGAAACCCAAAACCCGAAAGGCAGAAACATTATCGTGTTTTGAGTTGCGAATCCATCATTTTGTCTGACACACACACACATAAGTATATCACTGCAACCCAGAAACAATTGCATCAAAGCAAAGAATAACAGAAGAAAAACAAGAACCATGAGAGACTTTAACAATGCATCCGCCATTCATAGATGGCTCACCCAAATGCCAAGGCCAAGGTTTATATCAATACAACATGATACAGCTGAGAAAAATTTAAATTTAGTATTACAAGTTGTGCTGATAGTAGCAGGTGTAGAAAAAAAAGGAAGATGAGGAGGATATAGCCAAAAAAACTGATATTTAAGATATAAGGTACCAACGGACAGACTGATCGACCGAAAAGTGCTTTATAGAGATATCAGAAAACCATATTATCACACCATCATACTCTATACTTCCACAACCTAGTACAAAGTTTTCGGTCAATTGTATCTTAGGTGAGATTGCCCGAGTAAACCCAGTGTAGACAATTGTGGGGGGTACACGACTTTTATGTACTTCTCAATTTCCAGGTTTTTTTTACATTACCTTCTATCATCTTCCCAAAACCTTTTTCTATCCCTGCAGAGCCTGTCCCACTTCAGTGTTGCCCAATCCAATTTTTTCCTGCTGAGAGCTGAGCATAAAATACCATTTGAGGCCTTTGAGTCTCACCCATGGATTGAACCAACTACCTACCGAACTGGAGGTAAACACCATACTGCAGGGTCACTGTGATTGGTAAATGCCACAAGTTTGCCAAAATTAAGGTACAGAAATCAACATGATCGAGGAGGATGAGTAATGCACTTGGAAATATGCAAACAAGTTCGACCATGTAAACAAATTGTATGAGTACAAATCAGATTTTGTGCTAAAATGTTCATAGAAAAGAACAAAATACTCTTGGAGCTTGAGATCCAAACAGACCACCTGATCTAAGCAAGAATACTGCATGAAGTCATCGTCAAAAAGGAAAACAGATTAAGCCAAGTCGTAGATGTGCGTATCTCTGTAGGATTTCAGATGAAAGTACAAGCGAGCTAAAAATTGTAAAGAAATCTCAGGACCTCACCCGAAAACTGAAGAAGCCATGGAACGCGAGCATTAGGATTCTGCTCATAGTAACAGGCAAACTGGTGACATTCACAAATAGGAAATGGCGTCCTTTCCCGCTGCTCTAGTTGTAGATTGGCTGGCGCCGATGGCAAAGTCAAAGAAGTAGACAATGACCTCAACCCTAACGCTAAAAATACTAACCCTAGCACTAACCCTGAAAATGGGGCAGTGGCTATATTGAAACAGGGAAGGTGAGAATAGCCAATAAATACACTAGAAGTGAGACTGGAGCGATTGGAGAAGGAGAATTCAGACTGTCCAGACGGCGATGTCGGCAAGAGTGCCGAAGGAGATGCCGCAGATTTGCTGTCATTTGTTCCACAGTTATAACTTTCAAAGATCTCTGGAAGGAACATGCAATGATTCAGTGAATGATAATAATTTAATTTTTCAATTTTTTTCCACTAGAAACACAGATCATGGGACTTGAGTGTTTCTATGCCACGCCCTCGCTCCTACGTCTTCCTTTTGCCCTTTTCTTTTCGTCGGTGCAACTCTCTCGTTTAATCGAGAGTCAACCCAAATTGAATTACCCGATTTTAGAGACATCCCCCCCCCGCCATCCTCTCAAATTCCCTTGGAAGAAACCGCAGGTGCTCCTACGTCAGAAATCCAAAGTATTAGGTCTCTATCTCTGAAAGTTTTAAAATTTTATGCATTCTGACGAGAAACTCTCCGTCTAACCTCCGATATTTATAGTTCTTTTAATATGACGGGTACAGCCGTTAAAAATTGTGAGTTGGGCTTTTTTCGTTGAATTCAAAAATATAATCAGATCATTTGTGTACTTTCCCTCCTACAAGCCTCTGAAAATAACCTAGAGCTAAAAACATACAAAATGCGATGCCCATGTGGGGAGCTCCTCTCTTAAACAGTATGCACGATAAGGCACTCATAGTTTTTCCTGTCATTTGAAATATTTCAAGTCATATGTATGCAGTAACAATATGTATTACTGCTATGGGAGTATTAGAATGATTGTTTGTAATGTGTTTAATCATTTAATGTCCTCAAAAATACCAATATTCATATCTATTTACATACTTGACAATGTATTCTTCTAAATCGGATGGTTTGAAAAATATATTGTGTTATTGCTGAGCATCCTTAAGGTGTTATGATTTCTAATGCATATTCTTTCAGCGATCAACATCCAACAAATTATCAGAGGAATGATTTATTCATTGATGACCCTTTTATCTCTTTTTTTTTCTGTTGTTGTTGATCACCCCAAATACAACGTGCTACCAAAAAGATGTTGGTCACGTTATAGTTTCTATTGAGAGGCAAACCAGATCTGTTTTGTATGTTCGATCGGGATCGCACACGTCTAATCTTACATTCAACTCAAAAACACCGGCTCGTTGCAGACAATCAGGGAACATCATTTCATAAGTATTTAAAGGTTGGCACTACAAAAAAAAAAAGCAAGTGTTGGAGACAGAGGCAGACGACTTTGATTGATGTGATACAGAATGAGCTGGATTATAGTTTGAATAATTGAATAGCCAACCATATATATGTATATACATGTTGTGTATGTGTGCGTACTTAAACATACTTATGTATTAATGGGAGCGTTCTTTCACCGATTCTGCTTTTACCGATTGAGCTACCAAGGCCCGTACGGTAGACAGAAATCCAAATAACACCCTTAACCCATCCTTCATTTCATTCGGCGGCCGGTTTGTAAACAAACCAGCCACCGATCAAAATGAAGGATGAGTTGAGGGGGTTATTCGGATATATATATATATATATATATATATATATATATATATATATATATATATATATATATATAAACATATATATGAATTCATACATATATATATATATATATATATATATTATGCGTATATGTACATATGAAGATCCATATATAATAGATATACATATCTACACGTATATACACACATATACATACACATGTACATATATGCATAAATATATACACACACACACACACACACACATATATATATATATATATATATATATATATATATATATATATATATATATATATATATATATGAGCTGAGTGTGTGTAGATAAAAACTAGTGTGGTTGAAGCGATAAAAACTTTGTGTCAGTCTTTAAATGGGAATTTACCTTCCTAACTTGAAAGATTTATTCATTCACCAAAAAACCGAGGGGAATGTCTGGAACAGACATAAAATAAAATTAGAATTGACAAAGGTGAAAGCCATTGGGATGTACGTTATTGATCACACACACACACACACACACACACACACACACACACACACACACAAAGAAAGGGAAGGAAGATGGAGATCATTCCAAGAAAATAGAATTTGGCGTCAAGCAAAAAAATAGTAATTCGCAATGCGTATCAATTCATTCATCTATTTGTTGTCTGTCGCGCTAAGGGACCAAAATCATCAATATTATCAGACTGAAGTAGATACATGTCAGCTTTGTTTATAGACTTTCCAGGTATTGTCCGAGGATTCAAGATTAATCATGAATCCATAAGATTTTACGGACCATTCCCAACATTTTTATTGTTTTAATTACAAAGTTTCAGTTGATCCGTTTAAAAAGGGTCCAATATGAATGATTGCCTTCGTTCTTCACATTTTCCATTTATCTTAAAAGCGGTGGATTCTGCTCAATAAGACCAACGTATTTTTTTTAGGACCAGCCACAGAATCGGACCGATCTTCCATACACACTTGTGTAATCATCACTAATTTGCCTTGTTTGATATAACCAATGCATTGTTCATTTGGACCAAGCAGCAAAGCCACTGAATTATCATTTCAAAAAATCTATCAGAATTATTAAATATGAATTTAGTCCTCAAACAATAATCTTCTAAATATTCTTAGCCCATAACTCGAATTTCCAAACGAAGACGTAGCATAAGACGAAACAGATGAGTTGTTGTGTTTTTCATACAAGTTGTTCCCCTTGAATTATACAGAAAAATAGGTCTGGTTAGTCACTAGAAACCGTCACATGACCAACACCTTTTGTTAGCTTATGAATAAGTCACTTCTATAGCCTTTTGTTGCAAATTGATCATAAAAAGTCTGAATGTTGATAAACAAGGATGAATATTACTGGACAAAACCTAGGGTAACAATTTTGCATAAACTTGCATTCACATTAACCCCAACCCTAAAAAACTACCAAGGGAGAATTGAAAACAAAAGGTTTTTCATCGACACAATAAGGAATAGATGTTGTAATTTCAACTCTCTTGCTGCATTAACGCAGCCTCCACATGTCATGCATATATGGGCGGATAGCCAGCAAATAAGCCAGGTAAATCAACTTAGAAAACTGAAGAAAATTATGTTGACAGTTTTTGGGTGACAGTTTCTAATAAAACAGTCGCGATTTTATATGATACTTATACAGTACAGTTATTTACTTATATATAGTAGGAAATCATGTGCAGCAGTGTTCACAGTTTTTATTCAATGATGAAGCTGAGGTAAGACATAGCCTCCCCTTCTGGACATTCTTCATGGAATCCTTTGAAGAAGGAATCAAGCAGATAATCACTCGAGGTTGAAAAGTTTTTGGCAGAGAAAGTTCAACCCTCAAAAAAAAGATTATCCAATTAATCGTGAAAAGAAAGGTCTACAACCAGTGCCTCCTCACTATAGCTGCCTATGGAGCTGAAATAAGGAACCTAACCAGAAGGTTGACCCTAAAAATGAGAACTATGCGACAAGCTCAGGAGAGAACCGTGCTCAACATAACATGGAGAGATTACAAGATGCTAAATCTTATCAGGAAACAAACAGGAGTCAAAGATATCGTAACAACCTATAGAAAAATCAAATAACAATGGGCTGGTCACGTGGCAAGAATAGCAGGAACCACTGGACATCACAACATGGATCCACAGAGATATACAAAAATGTGATTGACAAAATAAAAGATTGCTTGACACGTTCAGAAATTGCTGGTTCCAATGGTAGAAAGGTCTGTCGAATCTTGGGGAGGGTGTATGTCCAACAAGAGTCGCTTAAAGGCTGCTTCTATTGATGATGACGATGATGAAAATGATCCAGGACGCCCAAACACCATCCAAAATTCTCACTAGACTTTGTCAATTAAGATATTTCAATCGCGTGTCTTATGATATGCTTTTCATCCGCAACCGAAGCCATCTCTGTTGGGTTCTGGAGTCTTACTATTTATCTCTTTCTATCTTTCAGTTACTGCCTGCGACAAACGTCAACAGGTCTATAAAAATCAAAATCACAGTCAGAAATAACTGGAAAAAGTTGAAATCGTTTGGAAGTAATTTATTTCCATCTATTCTTGCTTTATAATAAATTCCCAAAATAAAAAAATTACATTTCATATTGTAAGCGTTTTAAGGTGAGAACAAATTGATATCATGGCTTGAGAAAAAAAGTGAATGTTCATTTTCAACAAGTATTTTTATTTGAATCTCTCAATAGCTTTAAAATTCTCCAGTAAAAATTTGGATCAGATAGTTTTATAACAGAAAAAAATGTTTGCAAACAGTTTACGTACAATTTTCCCACCAAAAATTGTATAAACAACGTTGTAGGTTTTGAACTGAGTCTGCTCTTTTTCTTCATGTTCATTCCAAAAGATCCTTGAATAATTTGTGGTTGATCTGAAAAATACATTACACGCAGTAAATATCAAACTCACTGAAGAAACGAGTCTTGCAAGACTGGATGGCACAAGGCTTCAGTAGTTGAGAAACTCACTTTCATCATCATCTGTGAGAGCAGCCTTTCCAAGTTCGTTCTTGGACATAGACCTTTCTCAACAATCAGTACACCTCTCTATCATGAGTGTCGTAGAGCTATTATTTTTTTAACTTATCCATGTCTGCCATTCTTGCAGTATGACCAGCCCGTTGTCATTTGAGTTTTCTATATTTTTCTATGATATATTTGACTTCTGTTTGTTTTTTATTATAATGTGCTGTCTTGTGATTCCTCCATGTGAAGTTGAGCATGATTATCTCTTGTGTACGTCGTATGGTTCTCAGTTTGAGTGCCAATTTCTTTGTTAGGTTCTATGATTCAGCTCCATAAGTGTGTAACAGAAGGGAGTATTGTTTGTTTACCCCTCTTTTTCAGATTAATGGAATTTTTTGAAGCTTGAGCTTGTCAACTCGCTAACTACCGATCTTTGACGGACGTCCCTAGAAAACACAGAAGGGACTAAGTACGGATTATTGATACTCAATTTGGATTTTGCAAGAACGTGAGTTCTCATAGGTGCAGTCCTCCTATTCAATTCCTGTCGCTTACGATTCGGCCAGTCAGTGCGTTTGCGAGAGAGGGTTGGTCTTTGGCTTGCGTTATTGACCATATTACCGATATAGGTCTTCTCCAAGGAGGCTTAACGGGTCGTCCCTTGAAGCCCTCTACATGACTTCCCTCCACTCAAAGCACCTGGTTTACTCAGTTGGTCACTGATTTTGCTGCTGACCAGGCTCGAAGTCGTTAAATATCGCTGACCGTACAAAAGAAAAGAACAGTGGATCAACTGGAATTCGTGCGTAACTGTGGGTTTGATCTTATAGAAAATAAATTTTCGAATATTGGACCAACAGATGAGGCCCAACAACAAATAGATCAATATATTTCTAGATTCAATGAATAATTGAATGAATGGTTTTTGAAAAAAAAACGTATAATTTATGCATTTAGATAACATATTTATCCTACACCAGGACAGGAGTTGTTGATTGACTGGTTCTTTAAATTACCATTTATGTATATATCCATGGAATCTCAATGAATATATATATAAATATCTGACACGTGTGGGTGTGTTGGAAAGTTGACAGGATGGAAATGGAAAAGCTACTCCGACATCTCAAATTTCTAATTAATAGGGTGATAACTAACGTACGTTTAACTCGCTTTGGGTTTCGTCTGAACTATGAAAGTGATATTATGTTCGAGGGGAATAGTGAAAATTACACAAACTATATACACATATGTGCGTGTGAATGAGTATGTGTGTGTGCTAGTGTGTTCCTATCTGTGCAACTGATTACTATTTAAGTGAATTCATGTATCTCTCTCTCTCTCTCTCTCTCTCCATATATATATATATATATATATGTATATATCCTGGGTTGAGCACTCTTTAAGTGAGGTAACTCGTTCATCATAAGCTTATGCAATGCTCTTCCAACTTGGGAATAGAGCACTCTGGTGGATGGGGAATTATGCATGAGTATATATATCACTTGAATTCAACCTTACTGACTGTCCAGTTTGTCCAGGGGTGTTTATTCGCTGTGCCACAACAGCAAAATGTGACAAAAAAGTCGAGGCTGAACTTCGGAAGAATAGGAACCTTCCGTCCAAAAATGGCTCCAGCCGACGAAAGCGTCCATTTGGGAACCTGCTCCGTTTAGTGCAATGGAGCAGTGCTGCCCCAGGATGCCATATTCCCTGCAGCTGGGCTGAGTAATAATCGGAGAGCCTGAGGACGAGTCCAAAGGCCTCCAATGCGCGTAGCAGTGCTCAGCCTCAGTAAAACTTCAATGGCTGACGCATTGCACCGGCGATCTCGGTGTTTGACACCATCCACAACCCAATCTCCAGCCCATTCGACGGGCCAGAAAAAAGGTAAGGGTAAGGTTTATAAACACACTCAAGACTTGTAATACAACGAAACAGCTGTTTGTGGATGACACAATTATTTAATTGATTATATATATATATATATATATATATATATATATATATATATATATATATATATATATATATATATATGAACATGCAATATAGGGCAATAAGTAAAATATATATCATTTTGAATTACTATTTGACAAAGCCAAAAGACGAAAAGTTTGATTCAATACTGCCTTTTCCTTATGTTCCACACACACACACACACACACATACTTATGTATTCATGTATATTTATCTATATATGTGTATCTGTATTAGTATCTCCATATAAACATGTCAATAAAGACATATCTACAGGCTTTGATGCTGCAGGGTCAAACTCCACTCCAATTTCTATTTCGACAGAAGATGATTATTGCAAATCCTGTATTGTATTCATGATAAATAAATTTCAGGTATATATGACTTGTCAACTTACCTCAGTTCGTGAGAGAGCCCCCTATCAATTAAATGGCTATGATTGCAAATCACAGTAATGAAAGGTTAATTTTATGTAGTTTGGTATGAGATTAATTTAGAATATGATTAATGGAATAATTAATGACAAAAAGTGAAGACGATTTGTTCTTGCTACCGGTAGACCAGCCGGTGATCTCTTGTAGCACCTTCATTTCTTTAAGCTCAAAACGTGTAAAACATTGAAATAAGGACTGCTTTATCACAGTTTTTAAAGTTTTCTGGCATAGTCTCTTCACTCACATACTGTTAGCTAAACCACTAATCTATACCCTTATATCCATCATATATATATATATGTGTGTGTGTGTGTGTGTGTGTGTGTGTGTGTGTCCGTGTCCGTGTGTAGGTAGATACATAGATAGATTCTCTCATTTTCTAATGCGAGTTATGTGGCATTCGAAGAAGATTATCAACATCAGTGCCAATAATAACCGGTTGCAGGGACATGGACGCCACAGTTGGTAAATTAGATGTCAAGATTTTCATGGAAAAGTTGCGTCTAATTCCGAATATTTTGATGGAATATATTCTCGATGGAATCACTGCAATGATATACAAATAAATGGAACAAATATTACACTTTATATATTATATGTTTGTTTTATTGGTTAATATCAGAATTTCGATCGATATTTTGATGTCAAAATATTGATTGATATTTTTATAAACAAATCTATTTAAATTTTGGAATAAAAATATTGATTGACATTTTAAAATGAATATATTCATATCTTGGTATCAAAATATTGATGGATATCTTGATGTCAAAATATATAGTATGTATATAATAGTATGTTTTTAATATAAATATACTGTTTTTTTGGTATCTAAATATTGATTGATATTTTGTTTTATCAAACTATTAGGACATGCAATTGACATTGCGATAACAGTATGGACAATAAAATTGGGAAGGGCACGAATCCATCTCCCCCCCCTTCAGCTAAATTAGCTCGGCAGATTGAGCTCTCTAGTCTTGGGAAGCAACCAGTCTAGGAGGACAACTTTGTTCGATTAGCCCGAAAGGTGGATTCTGTGACCTTGGTATCCCAGGATCTCCACACGTTTCACCAAGGCTTGCATCGAGGCTGGGGGTCCAAATTCCAGTGTTTTCCATCGTCAGTAGAAACAGTGCGGAGGTCAGTCATTAAAATATTATTACCAATGATATTTCTGATCAGATCAGTTTTGAGAGACAACAAAAAAATACGAAAGAGATTCTGCTGGTCAACTTCCCTGGAGAACCTGTCAAAATGTCTGAATCAATTAATGACTTTCTAGTTACACATCACAGTAAACAGATGATTACGATGATTACGATGATGATGATGAATTTTTTTACAGATATTTTCTTCTGTTCTTTTGGTACTATGTAGGGAAGATGGTCCTGATCGTAAATTTCCTAACACACACACACTTGGTGTTGGAAACGGCGTAAAAAAACAAAGTTTTTTCTATATCGATTGAACGAGTGTGCAACATGTGGCAATTTAAAATCGCAACCACTTCTCCACATTTTTAAAGTAAAATAAATAAATGAATAGTTTTAATTAAATAATAAACGTGATCTAACCGGTGCGTTGGATGAAATTTGAATTTTTCAAGCGAGTCAAATTCGGGTCCTCCATTGTACAACTGTGCCGAGCAAACAGTGGAACCACGATTGCCAACTGATGCCGGATTTGTAGCTGGAAAAGCTTTGACATCGGACTTTTTGATATGAGGAATAGAATCGACTTGAATCATTTCTAAAAGTCCTGGACTTAGAAATACCAACTAATGTTTTCAAAGATGTAGATAACCGTTAATTTCGAATTCGCTTTTTTACAGTAACACTGACAAATGGAGAGAAATAGGGGTGGTCTGTTACTCAATAGAAATATTCACATCACAAACCTCTCTTGGTAGCATGCTGTGTTAGGGATGATCAATTAAAAAATATTTTAAAGGTATGATCCATCAATAAGTTACTTCCTCCACCTATTGTTGGGGTATGGCACTAAAAAAACTACTAATTTTTCTAAACATTTCCGGACAGAAGCTAAGGGACCAATTGAGCATAAAATTACATTACAAAATAAATCTCCCACTAAAACATATTTGGGTGTTATGAAATAAAGAAGAATCTTATTTGTAGATCATGATGGGGAGTACAAGTTTACCAGCCTTCTAGCTCCATCGGTGCAATCTGTACGCGTGGAATATACATAGCCAGCCATCAAGATACGCCAACTTAAAAACTGAAGAAACCTTTACTGATGCTGACTATGTTAATGCTGATAGTTCTTGGCAGTTATTTATAAAACAGACTGTGATGGAGTCAATCAAAAGCAATCGCTGTATTGTGCACCCTTTTTGCTGTTTACTAAGAGAGTTTTGTCTCTTTTAATGCCGGTGTATCCACCAGTCATTCATAATGGATTAACGAAAAAGGTTCGTGATATTCGAAGGATCGCATTTCAAGTCATGAGAAATCACAAGGAAAACTCTATTGTGTTAAAAGAAGCAAATGAGACAACATCGGGCGGTACTTCAACTTCAACTTCAATTTACAAATATATAGTAGACCCGTTCATGGATGGAAGAAATAATTGGAAGAAAATTATTCATTACATTGGAGGAGGCTCGTTTTCTGTAGTTCCTTCGAACAAATTGACGATAGCCGTAATGGAAATTTTGTGAGCATTGTTGAGCTTCTGGGCAAATATGGATCAGTATTAACCGAACATGTTACACGTGTAGGGAATTCAGAGGAGTGTGAAACAAGGCTCCAGTATGGCAATAAAATAGATTAGAGAAAAACAGAAAGTAGATTTTCTCCTGTTGTGCAAATCATACTCTGAATCTCTTTAGTATGGATTGTGCTGAAGCTTGCAGAGAAGCTATAAAAGTCTTTTCAATCACATAGAACATGCACAATATCTTCAGTTCAAGTCTCCAGTGGTTGGAGAAGCTGAAACAACGCGTTTTTATATAACTACATAAAATGTCAATCAAAAGATAGGCAGGGAGAAAAAAAAGTGTCCACAGATTTGAAATTTATGTCTTTTCAAAGGTCATCGTAGTTTCAGTCATGTGGGGTCAAATTCCACGCATGCCCCCCGCCCTGCAAAGATTCAGTAACAACTCTGTCTGCTGTAAGGTCACACTCCGCTCTTTCTCCTATTCCAACTGAAGATGATTACTTTTGTATTGTATTTATAATAAATGAAAAAATTTTAAAACATTTTTTTTAGTATAAATGTGTCTATTTTTTGAATGGAAGAAGCCCTGTGTAATTCTAACAATTTTTCAGAGATGATTTATGGCTTGTGAATTTAGCTCAGTCGATAACACAGCCGCCTGCCAATTGGTAATTGGTAGGGTGATATTAATCATATCAGTTTGATTAACTTGATTGAACAGAAAAAAACATTGAAAAGTTTACTACTCAAAGTTTACGAAGATTGTTCATCAACTGTAAGATAAAAAAGATAATTCCAGATTTGGAAATTTGGGAAGAATTTGTTCTTGTTGTTGTTACAGCACAAAAAAAAGTTAATTCCTGACTTAGACTTGCAGTTTTGGAAAAAAAACGATAGAAAATAAAACACTTCTTAGTTTCTTATAGCAATGTAAGAGAGTAACCTATGGGTCCCCATTTCCTGATTTGGAATCAGGGTTATCCGTCTTCTAAAGGTGAAAAAAGGTATGAACATTTGATGACTATAGGGAAGACTGATTGCATTTTTTGAGGTCATCAAAATATAGTATCGAAATATGACAAATTTATCTAAAATAAGTTAGTGGAAGAATGGAGAAAAAAATTTGTATATATTAGGTCAAAGGTCTGTTGTCAGGTCTGATGTCAGGTCAATTATTCATCAAGCAAAAATCTTTTTGTTTATAAATCTCTGCACCTATAAGAAAGTATGTATACGTATATATATATATATATATATATATATATATATATATATATATATATATATATATATATATATATATATATATATATATATATATATATATATGTATGTATATATATGTATATATATATATATATATATATATATATATATATATATATATATATATATATATAAACAATATTATTTGTGTTAATGTTCTCTTGTTGGGATCATCTGTTGTTTACCATGTAAGTATTTCTGTGATTTTAAAAACAAAACAGTTATATTAATATGGCACTCCAGCAGTGTTGATCAAACACCACCTCCTTTTTCTTATTGTATAGTTTATGCCATACATGTAATCATCTCATATAAGGTTTTATGAGTATTGTTTATTGATATTATTTTGTACTACTTATTCAATTTTGGAAACAAGGCTCACTTACGTAGGTTACCCTAAACACATTTTTAACAATGAGGGAGCAATTAGTATAACAACAGATATGACTCGCTCTTCATGTCATTTTTATTGAAAGTTCGCCCATGTAAATAATTAATCCGTTGAGTCGGTTCTAATTTCAGACTGCATGCAAATTAAATTAAGATACATTTAAGAAGACTAATAGCACAAAAAACCTTCTCCGAGTCGATTCTCTACCAACATATCCGACCGAAGAATATGACAACTATGTTACAGAAACCTTTGACTTCATTTTTCCACGTTGTACAACATCTTTTAGCTTCCACTAAGTGTTTTTTTAAATACTTTTGATCATTGGATAAAGTATATATATATATATATATGTATATATATATATATATATATATATATATATATATATATATATATATATATATATATATATATATATATATATCCACACTGGAGACTTGTAAAACAACAAATCGGCTGTCTGTGAATGACACAGTTATTAATTATCATCATAATTAACGCTCCCTTCTTCAGGGATGAGCACTTTAAAGTAGGAAAACTTGTGCATTATAAGCTACTACAGTAATGCTCTCCCAACTCTGGAATGGGGCACTCTTGTAGATGGGGAATTCTGCATAAGAGATTATCGCTTCAATTCGGTCCAAATCACTGTCCAGTTCTGCGTACGGCAGGGAAAAAATATCAGCTTTGGGGTCTGAATCGAAGTTTTCAATCCTACCTCGTGGTACTGGATAGGATATTGGATAGTCTATAGCAACACTGAAGAGTAATGCAACAATACAGCTCTCTATGAATGACACAATTATTTTTTTTACTTATGTATGTGTGTGTGTGTGTGTGTGTATAAATATATAGTTCGATGTTTCCTTGTTTAATTTCTCCTTGAAATTTAATTTAGAAAGCAATTTCTTATGTTTCCAAAGTTATCGTTCTGTAATCGCTTTTTTTTTCTTTTACGCCTGAAATATTTGTACGTGTTTACGATTTTGGACCCAATAAACATCTAGTTCCATCCACTGAAAAGGGAAGGTAGTTTTCCATTAAAAAAAAAAGCTATATGTATAGAAAACTCATGTTTGAAGTAATAACTGCTGAAAGTGGGTACCTCACTCAAACACAGAATAACATGGTGTATTTTTGTGAGTTCGATTTCACATTCAACCAGAGTTATTAACTAGAAATATCCGAAAGATGATTTGTTAAGATCGAAAAAATATATTTCAGCAATTTAATCAGGTTCTTTTTAAAATGACTAATCGGTAGCAATGCTTGGTCCAAATAAATGGCATAATGGTTATGATTTTGGATAAAAGAAATGCAAATTAGCGATAATTACAGAGATCACAAGACAGTACGGTGTATCAGGGGAAGAACAGGAGTCCCAGATATCATAGAAAACACGAATGGTAATGGATTGGACATGTTGCAAGAATGGCACACAACCGATTGACATCATGACTCACAACATGGATCCCCTGGGATCACATACGCTGCCGAAGCCGGTAGAATACAAGATAGAGAGACAAACTAAACTAATTCTGAAAAGTACTAGCTCCAGGACGCCCATGATAGGGATGTTTGAATGATCCTGGGGAAGATCTATGTCCAACAACGGACAATAAAAGACTGATGATGATGATATACTTTGAATTGGTTCCTACAAAAGTACCAATGGCCTATCAAGCAGGACCAACAATATATATATATATATATATATATATATATATATATATATATATATATATATATATATATATATATATATACTGTATGAATATAACTATTTTGTTTTTAAAATCCCTGAAGCGGTTACATGATAAAAAATTGATGATCCCAACAAGAGACAATTTATACATTGTACCATAATAAGAAGCTATTAGAACAACATGGAGGAAACACTTTGGAAGATTGCATAAATTGCATTGACTGATATTAGGAAATGGGTGATTGAAGTGACACAAAAAATCTATTGAAAAGGTTCTTTTTTCGTGTTTAATGTTCAAAATAATATAACTATATATATATATATATATATATATATATATATATATATGTGTGTGTGTGTGTGTGTGTGTGTGTTTGATATGTTCATATTGATGATATAAAGTGATTGGACGGAATGTTTTTGAAGCTGAGGAGAAAAATGGGGATATTTGTGTTGTTTGGTTATTTTATGGGTTTTTTTCAAGAGGGTTTTTAATCTAAACTACCCAACAACATAGATATATCCACGTATCTCTCTTCAGCATCAAAACATGTAAACAGCAAATTTTTTCTGAGAACAGTTGATAGCTGGCTCCCGTCAAAATGCATTGGAACAGATATGCCCAGAATTAAAAAAATGTTTTGAGGTGTAACACCTATCTCTTCAGTTGTCTTCTTCACCTTCCGATTGCCATCTTCATCAACACACACACACACACACACATATATATATAGACGAATACATTTGTATGTATATTTGCATATAAATGTATATATACAAAAATACATCCATATCTATGTAAACATATACGTACATAAACACATATATATGCGCAAAAAGATATAGATATATGTATATACACACGTATATATGTATATATATAAACAAGTGATAACAAACATATATTCTTTCATAAACATACATATGCATGCTTTTAATCGTTGCACCCGATTCAGTGATGAATATTTATTTCAAAGCGCGAACATTACGCAGTGAAGATTTCAGATAAAAATTCAACAAATGATTACGTGCCAGGCCACAGCCTCATTGATCCACCCTCGTATATGAATACTTCAGCATATACATGTCCGCACATACACTAACACACACATATACACACACATACATACACATTATGTTGTGTAGACATAACAAAAAGAGTTATTTTGCTTATGTTATCTCATTGTCCATCTATCAATGTCAGCAGATCTATCAATGTCAGCTGATGAGAAGCGAATGGTTTATCGCTCATAAGTAAACATAAAAGACATATTAGTTACTGAATCGTTAGGACTAATTTACGTTGGATGAATCTACTTCAAAATTCTGAACTTCCCATTCCCGACAATGATTATCCCGATTGAATTGACTGACTTTTTGTTTTCCCGACTGTTCATTTGCATGAAAAATAGAAAGTCAATTTTTGTAACAGAGGTAGCCTCTCTTTCATCCGTCATCATTTACATAACACTGGTTGGCTTTTTTCCCTTAAAATTAATGCGAGTGGGCTATTGTTTACGATTTTTTAAAAATAAAATGCATCTATTGTTAATAAAACATTTATTTACGATGTGATTTAGTATTTACAATATAAATCATGTATGAGATTGATGAAAAAAAAGATTTTTCTATATTTGATCGCATATGTACGCATTTATTGTTATTAATTGTGTATTTACAATAAAATGAATTGTATTGTAAATATTTTATTTAAAATTGATAAGTAATTATGCCGTTTAGCAGCGTAAATTCGTTTTGTTTTTTTTTTCAAATCTGACTTGCTTGGCTGAGAGCGACAAGAAATGAATGAATTTCGGAGTAAATAAAGCCGTAGTGCAATATTCGCCTCGTGTTTCTGCCTTTTTGGACATTCAGACTAATCTATCGAAGAAAAAAACGGAACTTATTCGTCTCATTGCAAAGAGGAGAAGGGTTGGAGGAAAAAGGAAGAAGGAAAAGTGAATAAGAATGAGAAGGAAAGGAAAGTAAAGAGAAGAGAAAGTCGAGTAATCAATGAAATGAAGTAGAAAGTGGGTAGAAGGTTCTTGCACAAAGAAGAAATGATTGGGGTGCCAGAAAGGGGATAAGGGTGCTGGCAGGAAAAGAAGAAAAATTAATTGTTGGAACAGTGATGAAGGAAGTGAGAAGAAGAAGAAGAAGAAGAAGAAGTGAGAAGAAGAAGAAGAAGAAGAAGAAGAAGAAGAAGAAGAAGAAGAAGAAGAAGAAGGAGAAGAAGAAGGATTAATCAATGAATAAGTTATTTAGTTTACGTTTTTCCCGGTAGTGATCTCTCAAAAGTCCGAATTTTCAAAAGAACTAATATGAATGCTACCAGATGCAAAGTAAAGGATCAATTTAGCATAAACTTATATTGCTAAAAACCTATGGGGGGGGGACTTTTTATCGAACAATTTTGTAGACACAATAAGGAGTAAATATTGCAATTCCAATGAAACTTGTACTGTAATTGCTTCATCTTTTCAGATGATAGTCGTCCCATCACTTTACCTTCTTCCTCCTGCTTCATTCCACCACGCCCATGTGCTCCAAGGTGACTCTCAAGACAGACTGATCACTAACAAAGTCCCAAGCACACATGGTAGACAAAACTAATACTGCCCACAGGATTGATTGAATCAAACTGAAAAGGCAGTCTTGCGCTTTCATCATTTTAAGGCTCGCCATACATTTCACTGTCGGTAAAAGTAGGAGAAAGATTGTTATATGCAGCCTGTATCTGCAAATATCTGTACGATTTAAAATGATTTACCTAGCCTGCGTTTGGAAGACGAGTACGTCCACAGCCATCAAACTTCCAGTCTTTTACATTCTCCAGCAGATTCACAGAAGCTCTTTCAGTTCAGCGTGCTTAAATTTCCTTTCTCCAAACATGCTACATCTTTCATTTAGAGACCACCTCCTTTCACTTTGATCTAGTGCCAGCTCTTCGCAGTTTCCAACGCTCATTCCCTAATTCTTGAGATTATTGTTTATGCAGTCTTTGAACCTCTTCTTAGGCGTGTGTTCATTTATACATAGCCAGCCAGCCAGCCAGCCAGTCAGCCAGCCAGCCAGTCAGCTGGACCAACTTAGAAGCTGAAAAAAACTCATGTGGACATTTTCCCTTGACAGTTTTTAAAAGAAAGAAAGAGAAGAGAAAAAAAACGAAATTATAGTAAGAAAGACAAGAAAGAAAGAGATAAAAGAAGGTAAAGAACAACGGCAAGAGGGAGGAGAAATTCATCAAAAAATATAAGAAAAAGTAAAACAAAGGCAAAAGATGAATGACTTTCAGTATTTAGTGGTGTTGTCTTTTTTGGCAGAGAGCCAGGTTTTGCTATCCGCCATGAAGTCATGATTTATATACCTTTATAAATTCTAATAAATCTTTTTACTAGTATCTACCGATTGATTTTATGTTCTTGAGCAAACAGATAATAAAACTGAAAGCAATCATTTAATTCTCTGTTATTTAACCAAATTGATTCCTAAGGAGATTTGCATAGAGGAATAATAAAAAAAAACTATTTTGGAAGGAAAAACTAAAGACTGTCTAACAAGGTTACCCTGACTGACTAAAAGTGAAAATAGTCTACAGTATGCATTTATATCAAATAAACGTTTCTGTCTGTTCATTACTGTGCCCTCCCCCCCAAAAAAATATTTGCAAAGATCTACCAAATTAGTCATGCGTACTTAGTGAACCTTAGGGAGGAACTTGGACGATTTATTTTTCCTAAAAATAATCCAAAGGTCTTCAAAATGGGTTTTATTTACGATATAACTCTAATGCTAAAATGAACACAAACTTTCCATTGGTGCAGCTCAAGACCAGCATTAGATTAGCTTTGGTGCAGTACAAACAAATTTAGCGCAGATACTAAATGGACCTCAATATACATGTAGACTTATACACACCAGCTAGAAAATGGTCGATAGAGCTGGTTTCAGCAAGTTATAAATATTTCATTTCACACATACCTATATAAATACTAGGGCCAGACTTCTCTGCGCCGATATCTCTACGTACAGCTTCTAGGCACAAGGAAAACCGAGCGAACGTATTTCAGCAGAAGACCCAATTACTGATTGCAAAAATTGTGCTTATCTTAAATTTGAAGTATGGCTGAATCAATCTGCAAACCATGTATGAAACTGTTCATTAAAACTTACTGAAAACGGTCGGTATTTATGGCTATTTCCCATGGAAGGCCTAAATGGGGCCATTGGTCTTTATGAATGAGAAATTAACATAGCCTCATTCGAAATGTTTATTTGACGACAAAGACGCCACTGCTGAGTGAAAGCAGTTTAAGACATGCACACTGTGACATGGTCTAATGAAAACGATATAAATCAAATCAGATCACTCAATTTCGGTTTGACAAAAATAGAGCTTTTTTCAAAGCAATAGAAAAATACAAAAGTTAACCTCGCCCAATTCAAATGATGGACAAAAAATAAGAAGGATTTGGAAATTTTTTTTTTTAATTTCATTTGAATTAATTGTTCATATATTTTTTTGAAAATTTTTAGTTTTATTCTATTCAATGTATCGAGTTATTCTTCTACAAATATTTTACATATGATGGGAAGTTAAAACAATGATACACGAAAAGAGCATTTTTGTTTCATCTACTCAATTTAAACAGTTATTTATCTACTTGAAAAATGTATTTTATAGATTTTACACATAATGTGAAGATTAAGTGGTCATACACTTGGCACATTTCTTTTTTTATGTATTTGATGTATTCAGTTATTTTTCAAGAAATTATTTTGTTGTCATATAAACATGCGAAGGTCGTTTCCGATTTATAAGAATTTCTGTTCGTAATTTTCTGAACGCATCTGTTTGATAATAGATAATCCTTATAAATGGAATAGACTCTAACAATAAAATTGTTGACATTGAAAGTGCAAAATAAACAACACATATCTAATATTGATAGATAGTAAAAAATACGGTTAATATAAATTGATTACACTTCTACAATCTAACCCAGGACATTTAATCCATTGATTAGATATCTATGAAATAAAAGTAAATGTAAAAATCAAATATCTATAGAAGATTGAAAGTCAAACAAGAGAAAGCATAAGTATCCAAAATTAGATATTAAAATCAAATACAAGTGGCTGATTGTTTCTAATCAACACAGCTAAAGGAAGCCATTGTAAAATACCTGTACTGTTTTAAAGCCCCAAAACAGGTCTGTGACAAAACAGCTGATGATCCAACAATAATTTAAAAAATATTCTGCATATAACGCCAAATATATGAACACAGTACATTACTTGCATGACATGACGTTTAAAGGACTGTTTGTATTGAAAATTACGAAATCTACATACTAAAATTCTTTTTCAACTAAAGTGTAAAGTTTACGACTATATATATTTGGCTAACCTACGAGAGTGAGCCTTGTTTCAAAAAATAGATATGTAACATAAAATAATACCAATACACAATACTCATAAAACCTCAAACAGCTTCTACATGTATGGCATAAAACTAAGATAACTAATAAGATAGCGAAATGGTGTTTGATCAACACTGCTGGGGTGCCATGTTAATATGTCCATTTTGTTTTTTAAATACCAAAAACACTTACATGGAAATAAGTGACTGAAGTGATTTCTAGACTATATTATATGTATTCTTGGTGACCCCTATATTTTAAGAATTAATACGAAACACTTCCTTTGTCAAGTTCTCCACTGACGTCCACGTTAACCCACCAACACAGCAGGCACCCATTCTTCAACAGCAGCAAAATATGACACAATGTCGAGCTTAACGTGAGAAGAATAGGATCAATCCGTCCAAAAATTGGCTCCAGCCGACGTAAAACCTCATTGACTGACACACTGCACCGGTGCATTCGGTCTTTGACACCTTCCACAACCCAATCTCCGGCCAAGTGTCAGTAACTGCGCCTCAGAACAGATACTACACTTTGATCCCGAAGAAAAGGCCAAAAAAGGGGGCAGGACAGGGTGTTTATTGGCTGGCCCAACACAGCAAAATGTGACACAAGGTCGAGGCTGAATTTGGGAGAATAGGAAACCATCCGTCCAAAAATGGCTCCAGCCATCGTAATGGCTAGACAACGTCTGCCACGAAAGCGTCCACCAGGGGACCTGCTCCTTTAAGTGCAATGGAGCAATGCTGCTCCGGGGAAACAGAGACCCTGCAGCTGGGCCGAGTAATAATTTCGAGAGCCCAAGGACGAGTCCAAAGGCTCCCCAATGCGCTTAGCAAACGCAGCCTCAGTGAAACCTCATTGGCTAACGCTTGCACCGGCGCACTCGGTCTTTGACACCACCCACACGCCAATCTCCGGCCCATTCGACGGGCAAGTGTCAGTAAGTGCGCCTCGGGCTCCGCTGTGGAAGAGACACTACACTTTGATTCTGCCGAAAAGGCCAGGGACGGGATAATGGATGGTCTATATCCTCACTGAAGAGTTGTAATACAACGAAACAGCTGTCTGTGGATGACACAATAATATACACACACATACACAGACACACACACACACAAACACACACACACACACACATATATATATATATATATATATATATATATAGTAAAAGACAGGAAAAAATTCGATACTGTATTTCGATGTATGTCCAAAACATAAGAAAGATAGACTGATCTGTCCCTGGTTTTGGTTTAGTACCTGGAATCAGTACAATGTTTCTTCGCGTTTCGTTTCTTCTGGTGTATAGTGGTAATGTTGTGGTAGCAAAGATCATACAGGGCGGAATGGTTTGTAAGCGTATTTTGTTGAGTGGGTCATAAGGTGTGCGGATAAATATTATTGTAGTGTAAGATATAGGGTACATGATTGTTTTGTTTGATCATCCTCTGATTTTGATTTTATCTATTTTTCATATATTTTCAGTTAGGTAAAGTTGAAACTTCTCATTTTAATTTTGAAAACAATTATTATTATTATTATTATTATTATTATTATTATTATTATTATACAATTGGTCTTCAGCCAACATCTCTTCTCTCCCTTGCCTTTCAAGCCAGTGCTGTGGTTCACATTTCCGCTTTCATTTCCCTTCCTCTGTTAGGTCACTGCTAACATTTAGTGTTGCAGTCTTTATATTTCTAGCACTTTCCTCAGTATCCATACGGTTCCTTGCAGTGCTGTGGTCTGTACAGTCTCAATCCATTTCTTTTCTCCCAAGCTCCTCCAGTCTCGTCCTCAGTGTCTTTGGGACAGTTCCCAGTGCACCTTCTAAGACTGGCACTATCCTGACTTTCATGTTCTACATCTTCAGTTCTCTCGCTAGATCTTGGTATTTTCCCAGTTTTTCTCTCTCTTTCCTCTTTACTCTATGGTCTGCACGTACAGCCACGTCTATTATTTGACAGATTTTCCTCTTCTTGTCTACAATTACCAAGCCCGGTCTTCTTGCCTGGATGAGGTGTTCGGTTTGGATGTCAAAGTCCCAGAGTAATTTGTGGTTTCCATTCTCCAGGGCTGTCTCTGGTTTGTGTTGATACCACTTTTCCGCATGGTTGAATCCCATTTGTTTACTCAGTTCCCAGTGTATCATCGTTGCTAATCTATCGTGTCTGTGCTTATACTATTTCTGGGTGAGTTTACTACATTCACTAGTTATGTGGTTTACTGTCTCATCTCTTTCACCGCACATGTGGCATTTGCTGTTTGTCTGTGTTCTGTCGATTTTTGCTTTTTACATAGTTTGTCCTGACGCTTTTGTTTTGAGCGATTCCATTTCTCTCTTCAGGTTTCCTTTTCGTAACGATGTCCATGATATCTCGTCTGCCACATCTTTTATCCGTCTTTTAAAATCTCTACACAATCTTTTCTTTTCCCATTTTTCTTTCCTTGTTTGCTGTGCTGTTCCATTGCTTTCTACTTTGTTGTTTGTTGCGCTGTTTCTTACACTCTTTACGATGTCTTCACTGTTTGCTTGCACGTACTTTTCTAGATCTACTTTAGCTCTCTGGACACAGTCTTCTATGCTGATGAGCCCCCTACCACCTTCTTTTCTCTTAACGTATAGTCTATCCATGTTATCTCTTGGGTGTAAGACTTTATGCATTGTCATAAGTTTCCTTGTTCGCCTGTCTATCGATTGGGGTTCTTCCTTTGTCCATCTTAGGAATGGTCCTGTGTATTTCACTATCGATACAGCCCAAGTGTTCAATCCTTTTACTAGATTTCTGCTGTTTAATTCGGTCTCTAATATTTTCCTTATCCTTCTGAGGTATTCTCTCTTTATTTTCTCCTTCATTTCTTCCCATTTTATCGTGTCACATTCAAGAACGCCCAGGTATTTGTATCAGTCTTGTGCAGTCAGTGCTCTGATGTTCCTGTTGTCTGGGAGTTCGATTCCTTCTGCCATTGTGAACCTTCCTTTGTACATTACTATGATTGCACACTTTTCTATTCCAAACTCCATCCCAATTTTATCATTGTATTCTTTTACTTTGTTGAACAGCATCTCAAGCTCTCCCCTGTTTTTTGCAAACAATTTTATATCATCCATGTACATTAGGTGGTTGACTTTTCCTTTTCTTTTGGAAAAATGGTATCCTTTGCAGTTCTTCAGGATTTTGTTGAGTAGTATCATAGTTAGAACAAATAATAGTGGGGATTCCCCTTTTTATCGTTACCTCTGCTAAATTTTTTCCTGTGGCTGTCAAGTCTACTTTCCAGTTCTTCATAGAGTTTTCGATGAATCTAACCTCCGGTTCGCTGATCTTGAACATTCTGAGGCATTCGAGTATCCAGCTATGTGGGATCATATCGTACGCTTTTTTTGTAATCTATCCATTGCAATGTTCTTTTACCTTCTTCTTACTTCTTTCAAGATCATCTGGTCGATGTAGAGTAAGTCATTCGCCCCCTTGGTTCCTTTCCTGCCACCTTTCTGTTCTTCGGGTAATATTCCCCTTCTTTTCATTGATATATACATTCTCTCCGCTATTTGTCCCGTCAGGATTTTCCACATAAGTGGTAAGCACATGATTGGTCTATAATTGCTTGCCGTATTTCCCTTTTCAGGGTCTTTTTGGATGAGGGTGGTTCTGCCTTTGGTCATCCATTCTGGTGCCTTGCCTTAATTTATGCAACTTTGGAGTAGGTGGATGAGTCTATCGTGTAATGTGGTGGATTTCTTAAACCAATATCCATAGATCTTATTGGGACCTGGTGTTTTCCAGTTGGCTATTTTCCTAAGAGCTTGTTTTAATGTGGTTTCATTCAATAATATTGGTTCTCCATTGTCTATATCTTCAAGCTCTCTTTTCATGTTTCCTAACCATTGCAGGGTTACGTAGTATCTCTTTTGTTCAAGTAGTTCTTGGTCTCTGCGGCGTCTTGTTTTATATTCTGTGTTCTTTCTCCGTTAAAATCTTTGTAAAACTTTCTCACATTGTTTTGGAATGTGCAGTTATGTGTGTAATGGGCCGTTCTTTGCCCATATTATTATTATTTTCATTATTACCATTATTATTATTATTATTATTATTATTATTTGGAATCTCACACCAGTTGCCTGGTGGTAACCGCTGGAGTTTGAGTGACAGCAAGTCTCCTCAAGTCTCCAGCCCTCCTCTCCTAGTACTCATAGGTCGCAGTAATTCTGCGATTTACAGTTTCACACCGGTTGCCCAGTGGTTATCGCTGAAGGCTGAGTGACAATAAGTCTCCTCAGGTCTTCAGCTAACGTCTCCTCTCTCTTTCGCATATCATGACAGAGCTACGATTCGTTGCAGTCCTTATATCTCTAGCACCCTCCTCAGTATCCGTGCAGTTCCCAGCAGTGCTGTGGTCTGTACGGTCTCTATCCTCCCCCTAATCCCGATCTCCTCCAGTCTCTCCCTCAGCGTTTTGGGAACAGTTCCTAGTGCTCCCACTATGACCGGTACTACCCTGGTTTTCATGTTCCACATTTTCTTTAACTCCCTTGCTAGGTCCTGGTATTTTTCCCTTTTTTCACCCTCCTTCTTTTTTACTCTATGGTCTGCAGGTACAGCAACGTCTAGTATTTGGCAGGCCTTCCTTTTTTTGTCTACTATTACTAAGTCCGGCCTTCTTGCCTGGATGAGGTGGTCAGTTTGGATGTCAAAGTCCCAGAGTAATTTGTGGTTTCCATTCTCCAAAACTGCCTCTGGCTTGTGCTGATACCACTTTTCCCCATGGTTGAATCCCATTTGTTTACTTTGTTCCCAGTGTATCATCGTTGCTACTCTATCGTGTCTATGCTTATACTCCTTCTGGGCGAGTTGGCTACATTCACTAGTTATGTGGTTTACTGTCTCATCTCTTTCACCGCACATGCGGCATTTGCTGTTTGTCTGTGTTCTGTCGATTTTTGCTTTTATGTAGTTTGTCCTTATGCTTTTGTTTTGGGCTGCCATGATGAGCGATTCTGTTTCTCTCTTAAGGTTTCCCTTTCGTAACCACGTCCATGATTTCTCGTCTGCTATATCTTTTATCTGTCTTTTAAACTCGCCGTACATTTTTTTCCCTTCCCACTTTTCTTTTTCTAGTTTACTGTACTGTTCCATTGTTTTCTACTTTATTGTTTGTTGCACTATCCCTCGCGCTCTTTATGATTT
This sequence comes from Thysanoteuthis rhombus, assembly GCA_963457665.1. Taxonomy (NCBI): domain Eukaryota; kingdom Metazoa; phylum Mollusca; class Cephalopoda; order Oegopsida; family Thysanoteuthidae; genus Thysanoteuthis; species Thysanoteuthis major. The sequence continues at coordinate 1,067,911 of OY735217.1, forward strand.
CTTCACTATTTGTTTGCACATATCTATCTAGGACTACTTTAGCTCTCTGGACACACTCTTCTATGCTGATGAGCCCCCTACCACCTTCTTTTCTCTTAACGTATAGTCTATCTGTATCATCCCTAGGGTGTAATGCTTTATGCATCGTCATAAGTTTCCTTGTTCGCCTATCCATTGATTGGAGCTCTTCCTTTGTCCATCCTAGGAATGGTCCTGTATACCTAACTACTGACACAGCCCAGGTGTTCATTCCTTTTATTAGATTTCTGCTATTTAATTTGGTTTCTAATATTTTCCTTATCCTTCTGAGGTATTCTCTCTTAATTTTCTCCTTCCTCTCTTCCCGTTTTATCGTGTCACATTCAAGGACACCTTGGTACTTGTATCGGTCTTGTGCAGTCAATGCCCTAATATTGTTGTTGTCCGGAAGTTCAATTCCCTCAGTCATTGAAAGCCTTCCTTTATGCATCACCATGATTGCGCATTTTTCTATCCCAAACTCCATTCCTATGTCCTCACTATATTCCCTTACTTCGTTGAACAGAGTCTCAAGCTCTCCCCTGTTTTTTGCAAACAATTTAATATCGTCCATGTACATTAAGTGGTTGACCTTTCCTTTTGTTTTAGAGAAGTGGTATCCTTTGCTGTTTTTCAGGATTCTGTTAAGCGGTATCATTGTTAGAACAAATAATAGTGGGGACAACGAGTCTCCTTGGAAGATTCCCCTTTTTATCCCTACCTCGGCTAGTTTGTCCCCTGCGGCTGTCAAATCTACTTTCCAGTCTTCCATTGAATTACCAATGAATTTAACCACCGGTTCGCTAATTTTGAACATTCTAAGGCATTCGAGTATCCAGCTATGTGGAATCATATCGAATGCCTTTTTGTAATCTATCCATCCCATTGCGATATTCTTTCTCCTTTTCCTTACTTCTTTTAAGATCATCTGGTCTATGTAGAGTAAATCGTTTGCCCCTTTGGTTCCTATCCTACACCCTTTCTGTTCTTCTGGTAGTAGCCCCCTTCTATCCATTGACATGTATATTCTCTCTACTATTTGCCCGGTCAGGATTTTCCACATAAGTGGTAGGCAAGTGATTGGTCTATAGTTGCTTGCTATGTTCCCCTTTCCCAGGTCTTTTTGGATGAGGGTGGTTCTGCCTTTAGTCATCCATTCTGGATCTTTGCCTTCATTTAGACAATTTTGGAGTAGGTGAGTGAGTCTGCCGTGTAACGTGGTGAATTTTTTGAACCAATACCCATGGATGCCGTCGGGACCCGGTGCTTTCCAGCTGGCTACTTTCCTAAGAGTATGTTTCAATGTGGTTTCATTCAGTACTATTGGTTCTCCCTTGTCTATATCTTCTAGTTCTTTTCTCATGTTTACTAACCATTGCGGTGTTACATTGTGTCTTTTTGGGTGCCCCCATATGCTATTCCAATAGTTCTTGGCCTCTGTGGCATCTGGTTTTATGTCCTGCCTTCTTTCCCCATATAAATCTTGGTAAAACTTTTTCTCATTGTTTTGGAATGTGCGGTTTTGTGTGTATTGGGCCGTTCTTAGTCTGTATCTTTTTAGTCTTGCCTCTTTGGCTAGTCTTTTCTGGTGTAACTCTTCGACTACAGTTGCGATGCCTTTTTGCGCTACCTTGTATTTGTTATAAAGTCTTACTCGTGGTCTGTCTGTGTGTGGTGTATTTCTAAGCAGTACTTCGTCTCTCTGTAGTTGGGAGATCTGCCTTTGTAACCTTCTCTCCCAGTTGGGTTTCTCTTCCCTATGATTGCTCGGGTTCCTATCTTGTGTTGTGAAGCTTTGTGCTACCATTTTCGCCCCAGCGTAAATTAGGTTGTTGAGTTCTAGAAGGGTGTCTGTTTCTATGTGCTGTAAGAGGCAGTTGACCTGTTCGGTCACTTCTCCGACTTTCTTTCTGTCTTTGTCTCTTAGGGAGGGGAGTGTTGTTTTCTCTCCTCGCATGATCTCTTTCAAAGCTTGTATTTTGGTTTTCTCTTCTTCCGTTGGTGCTTCGTCATCACCCTCTGGTGCGTAGCTTACTGTGGGGGTCTCATGGGGAATTCTTATAGTTTTGTTATTGGTACTAGTTGTGCTGGGGGGCATTCTTCAGATGTGTCACCTGAACCTCTCTCTACATTAATGCGAATATTATTATTATTTGCAATCTCACACCATTTGCCTGATAGTTACCGTTGGAGATCGATTGGCAGTAAGTCTCCTGAAGTTTCCAGCCCTCCTCTCCACATCCTCTTAGTCCACAGTGCTACTGTGGTTTACATTTTCACTGAAGGCTGAATGACAGTAAGTCTCCTTAGGTCTTCTGCCCTTCTCTCATCCCTTGTCTCCCTCACCTATCACAGTAGTGCTATGGTTTGTACTTCAAACACCTATTGTATTTGTGGGTTTTTTTTTTTTCTTTTTTTCCTTCCTTTTCTGTTAAGCCACAGCTAACAGCTGGGATCGAATTATTATTATTTTTATCATCATCATCATCATTATTATTATTATTATTATTATTATTATTATTATTATTATTATTGTTGTTGTTGTATTGTCTTAACTTATGGACATGAAGATGGCGAAAAAACACAACGTTAGCTCGATAACATTGTTGATTTTGCTTACAAAAGGAAATCTGCATGATCTCATTTGCATAAAGTTATCTTAATGTAAGTAAATATAAAATCTTTAAATTTGCACTTGTGACGTTATGCCATAGTAACCTCTGCTCAGTAAACATCAACAATATTCTATTCTGAATAACTTGGAGAAATACTTCAATTGATATATAGAGCCTTCAAATGGGCTTGCATTTGTGAAAGCGATGACCGTCACTGACTGACAGCTTGCCATACAGGCTGACAGGCTGACATGCCGGAGCACTCCATTCACCTCTCGTTTCTTTGCCCTTCTTCCAAATACAGTAAACCCGATTTAACAGTTTTCGGATTTAACACACTAACGATATTTGCATGTGCGTTGCCAACTTAGATATTTTATGTCTAAATTAAGATATTCTGTTGCCTTGAGATATAAGAAATCGAGTTTGAATATTGGATATTAGGTTAGATATGTCAGTAAGGCTCAGATATTTCTTTTAGCAAAATTTTGAAATTTTTAGATATTTGATAAATTCCAGGCTGTGAATTTTTATCAGTCATTCCAAGTATCACAATTTTGCCAAGTCCTCACTCGCTTGTTGTGCTGCCGTCTTGTTTCTCCACTTTTAACAGCTGACAAATAAAACAACGAGAGAAAAAGCAAAGGGTTGCATTGTCGCAAATATTTACAGATTGCTAGCTAGCTAGATATTATATACCCCGTCGGTATTTTAGATTTCAGAAACACATGGATGTATTGACTGTTGAGATATTGTAAGATCGTCTTGTATCAATACCCTGATTGGGTTATGAATGCTGACACTAAAAAAATCTTTTTCAAAATATGGTTTCATTCAGGGTAGCTAATTTATAAGTGATTTTCCAATTTTTCGATTCTGGAAATCACTCTCAAGGTCAATGAAATTGAATAAGAACCATATCAATTGACAACACTTGACTTTAAACTATGAAAAAAGTTTAAATTTGAATGTTGTCAACACTGGACTCACAAATTCGAAAAACAAAAGAAAAAAAACGTCTAAATTGACGAGCCGGATTTTACTCGAGCTCAAAAACTGGAAACTTATCGGCGTCTGTTAATTAGTTGATGACAGGCATAATCATTTAATTGCAAAATGTTCCCCGTTTAATTGGTTTTATTTCACTGTTTGAATGAAACTTTATTTTCAAAGTAGATATCAGTTGTTTATTAATTTTAAAATCATTTTTTTAACTCTTTCAAATCTCTACCAAATGTAGTGGGTTACACTTAATGCTTTTGGTTATTATTCGTTATTCGAACCCTGCAGTCCTTCGAACCCCAGAGAAGTTTTTTTCTTTCTATTTTAGATGCTTTCAATCGATTAGACCATAAAACCTTAAGGAAATTTTATAGTTCTTAGAAAAGGTTTTTTTTAAAGGTTTTACAAAAAGGGGTCTATTTACAACAAAACTCAACGGCTAAACTTGGCACTCACGGAAGTTCGGCTAACATGAATTATCTATTTTTTTTTTCTTAAATAATTGTATTTAGACATAAAACAAGACTTGATATTTCTCAAAAATGAAGAAAATCCCGATGATCTGAAGGTCAGTATCATTCAAAACATCAAAATCAAAAACTTTACTATTTTAACTTTCCCGTCCTTCAATCTTTAGTGCTATTTTTTGTATTTTAATAAAGAATACCCTGAATGAAGAGAAATGAAATATCATGTATTTTTAGATAATTGTATGGAATAAGTAAATATTTGCAGACATTTTTTGCTTTAATTTTGGATAATTTTTTAGATAATTTTCTGAGGAAACTAGATATTTTGCGATTTCTTTTGGCCCATTTTTATATAGGAATTTCAAAAAGAGTTATTAACGCTCCTAGCTTTACTTTGTTTTCATTAATCATCATATGCGATATCTGGATGTTTACTTTATTCATTAAATGATTTTATAATCTTTTAAAGCTAGGAAATAAGTGTGAACTCAGCACCAAACAACTAAACCTGGACGCATTTTTTACAAACTTCATCGAATTTGCTCTGTATTATAAATCAGTATATTCATATTCTTATTTTGATACTACGTTTGCTTCAAAAGATTTCAATTGGGATTTGAAAAGGGTAAGAAAAAGGGTTTAAGAAAATTACTTTTCTCTAGTAGCATTTGATTTAACGGATATGTGCAATAACCAGACAACCGTCTACCCCCTAATAGTCCGTTAAAACGAGAGTTTACTCTATGTCTGAGAGTCGAAGGGAGATAATTTGCAGACCTCTGGTCCGACTTTCAGGTTTTTAGAAAAACTTGCAGCGTTGGAGTTTAAATTGGTATAATAATTGACGATAAACATTCTATTTTCAGCATTCTATTCGAGGGATCTGCTAAGTTTTAGGGAAGTGGACCACATTGGCAGTGTTTTTTTTTTTTCGTTTTTTTTATTGCGTGCCAAGCAAACTTCGAAGTAAAACCATGAATATATACAAAAAACTGTTCACTGTGGTCCAGTGGTAGAGTGCTCACTTCTGAATTAGTGGTCAGCTGTCCAATCGACTGTGGAATCATACCAAAAATTTTTAAAACGGTACTCAATGCCTCTTTGCCCCTTATCTCAAAGCTAGAACTTAGTTACCTCTCACAGAGGCTACTGGGTTGCAGCCAAATTAAGTTGGATACATCAGTTCTTGCCAGTCACCGAAATTAAGCTACGACAAGCCTGGTCAGTATTTAGATGGGTGACGATCGGGGAACACCAGGTGCTGAAAGCAAAACGAAGCTTTGACAGGATTGGCAAGCCGGGAGTTGGTCTTACTGAGAATTGCTTCAGCGTACCTAAGCCCTTGACCCTCTCAAGAAGGATATAAGGGGAGAACAATGATATATATATATATATATATATATATATATATATATATATATATATATATATATATATATATATATATATATATATGTGTGTGTGTGTATGTTTGTGTGTGTGTGTGTGTGTGAAACTGGGGTAATACTACATGTTCTACTCATTTATTTCAAGCATTATCAAATAGTGCTGTACGAAGATTTTCAGTTATGAATTAACATAATTCATTTGGCGTTTGTGTTGAAGATGAAGAATCAATGGAAATGGTGAACCAGATTACCAAGTATTTCTAATGAACTTAAAATTCCAATATCAATTATTTGAAAAAATGAAAACAAATATAGTTTATGAAATTATGATTGATATCCTACTTCCAACTACAATTCCTGCATTTTTCATGCATTTTTTCAAATATATCATTATCAAGATTTTTTCCCCCATGATTGATGTTACCGTTGATCCTGGAAGGTTACGTTTATTAAACATTCGATCAGGGTTGCAATGTCAACATTTCAGGCGCCGGGGTTGAAAAAATGCTTTAAGAAAATTGAATGTTTACATAAATTATCGTCGTATTTATACGAATAAAAATATCGTATTTTTCAAGCGACAAATGTTACCACGAGAGGACAGCAACCTCTAAGGAGGTTTGGAAATGCGTTTTGCCGCCATCATTTATTGGGTTTTTTTTCTCAGAGGTATCGGAACGACCTTCTTAGAGCCCTGCATCCCAGCATTTCATCATAATCATCATCAGTCTTATATTATATCGTCTGTTGTTGAACATATATCTTAACCAGGATCCGCCAAATTGCTCTATCATGGGCATCGCAGAACCAGTATTCTCTAAATTTTTCTAGTTCATCTCTCTATCTTGTATTCTGCCGGTCTCAGTCGCGCATGTTATTACTGGAGATCCATGTTGTGAGCCGTGATGTCCATCAGTTGTATGCCATTCTTACAGCATGACCAGCCCATTGCCATTTGAGTTTTGTAGTAGATTCTATGATGTCTTGGACTCCTGTTTCCCCCCTGATATACTTAGCTGTCTTGTGATCCCTCCATGCGAGGTTGAGCATGATTGTCTCATGAGCACGTTGCATGCTTCTCAGTTTGAGGGTCTTTTTCTTGGTTAGGTTCCATGTTTCAGCTCCATAAGTGACTACCTGGAGGATGCATTGGTTGCATCTTCTTCTTTTTATGATTAATAAGGTCTTTTCGATTTTGAAAGTTGAGCTTGCTCTGCCAAAGGCTTGCCATCGTATAGTGATTTTTCGCTTGATTTCTTCTTCTTTTGTGGGTTTCATTTGATATACTGCAAATCCTCTTATTCACGAACTAATAGGATAAATATTCAGTACGGTCATACACGCATGCAAACTCACACACTACTTGACTCTCTTATAAAAGTTACTTCTCCTCAAAAACGGAAGATTCCTGGAAATATTCAATTGTCAAAGGAGAGAGAACTCATGGCTGACAATACGCTCAATGCTGCGCTCGGGGACCTTTTGCTGGCTATTTAATGTATGAAGCCAAGTTTGGCCTCTGTATTGAAACACAAAATCAAACCTGATGCACAAAAGGACCCTTAATGTATGCTTGGAAATGTCAAAACAAATTTGGCAATGATATATTGAAATATATATGCATTCATATGCGTTGAACTTCTCCAGGGATGTTTGATTACCAAAACTTGTGGGGTGATGTTCAAATGATCACTCTGGCGAGGATGGGGATGCAGTTAGAATGGCCCAAGAAGTTATCGATTTGTATATTATAGATTTTTATTTTGTTATTTGTGCTCCACATGGCAAAGGAATTGTCTCTCATAGAACTCAAATAAGACAATAACTTTTAGAAGGGTTATTATCATATCAAGAGTTAAGCGTTAAGAAGTAGACTATATCTTTCTGTGGATGTCCCATAAGGGTTTTGAAGAGAGGGGTACAGATAGCACATTTCACCGGGGCCCTGAGAGTAGAGAAGCCGAGAATTTCTCGGGTAGATGTAGGTATGGAAACTCCTAAGTTTAATCAATATGTTCAGTATATTAGAATAGGTCGACTACCGTCTACCAGCGAGCGAATGTAGTATGGCGTGATAACAAGGTCACAGAAGATGAAGACTTGATGGCTAAAGGATAAGGGTGTTTGAGTAATATTTGTGTTGTTATTGGGGGCGAAAATTGCTTCACAACGCCTTTTAAAATTCCTCCGGGCGACCCTGATCCCATAATCATTTTATTTCTTGAGTTGTCTAAGAAATTAAACAAAAATTAAATTCTGGACTCTTACTAATTTATGACTTGATAAATAGACTATTTTTTTAAGTGAGATGAATTTACCAGGGGCTTAACTGTCAGGTCAATCCTGAAGCCTATAATCAGCGCCCATCTACAGCCGGAGGAATGACTAGGATCCGTGCTTAAAGTTGTAGATAACCGTATAGTCTTAGGGATCTGTGTTTAGAATTGCAGACAGTCATTCTGTCATGATACTCCTTCAGTTCAGGCATCTACCATCTACGAGATGTCCTCATCTAGTGGTTCCAGACTTATAATAGAAATCCTCCCACAAAGGGCGGCAAACCTTCATAGCTATCTCGCATTTGCCAGCAGAAGGACATTCCTGTCAAACCTACCAACTTGGAATCTTGCTCCTATCTGTGTTACTTCAATGGATAATAGGGTTGGCCCTAGGGAAGTCAGCTTCACCATTGTTCAGACTGGACAGTTATTCCATTCACAAACCCACCAGCTAGGTCTTATTGATGTGGAAAATCATCCCAACAATCTTCGTTTGCAAATCCAAGTCATTCATTTATAATCATTTATTTTTTTTGGGGGGGGGGGAGAATTGAACTCCTTATTCACTTCCATTCAATAATAAAGTTAAAGATGTATGTATATCGGGTCACGTTTTCCGGCTGTCTGTCTGTCTTTCCATCTGTCCCCGCAATATCTCCGAAAGCACGAAGAAAAAATGGGCTAAAGCTTGGAAATTTACTCTGCTATGTTGTAGTTATCTGTCTAATCCACACGATATCGTCAAAATTTCATGTCTGCCCACTGCATATCTCCAAAAGTTCTCAATGAATTTCAGTGACATTTTGTGGAATGGTGGGCAGTGGGCTAGGGAAGAACTGATTGGATCTTAGGTAGGATGCATGCACAGTTGCCCCTACATACTGACAGTGGTGTTGGCTGAGGTTCTCTGAGTGCTTTATAATTGTTTATATCATTCAAGATATGCTTAATTTTCTGTTTGATACCGTTTTTATTTTATTTATTTTACGCGACCGGAAAAAGAGACCAGAAATGAAAGATTATGTTCCTTTACTCATGTAGATATTACACTTGAAGAAGGCTGAAGAATGAATAAACTGGAAAATAGACCGAAATCTTGTGTTAAAAACAAGAAGGAGTTCAGTTGTTCGAGAAACTCCTCGAATGAAATAAAAACTGTTTCTCTTTCATTCGTAAATAAAGTGATAAAAAAAAAACAATTCATCTTTCGTCTATGGTGACACTCGTTTTTCATCAACAGAGAACAAATCAATGACACAAGTATGTGGCACCCAGTGAAACAATACCCTAGCCCATTATATAGAATTGTGAACTCAAAGATCCGATTATCCCATGACGTATATCGTCAGGATTTCTTACTGGATCCTTTATAGCAGTCCTTAGGCAAATAGGATTACTAGTCGACGCACATCTCCTCTTGTAGTAACGCCCGGTTGGTTGTACTAGATTGCATAATACCAGCAACAAGAAAAATCTCTAACCTAAAGTATTTGAAGGGGAGAAGGATATAAGAGCAAAGTGAATCAAAAATACCTCCGCCAGAATTTGAACTCTGTTCATGGCTAAAAGTGAGCACGTGTCATCTCAAAAAGAATAGCACTCTTAACAGGGAAAGGTTGGAGATAGCTTTTTCAAGATTCATATTTGCATTAGGTTATCTTCAATTTTTTCAAACTTTTTCATGGATACTTTAAATATTTAGTAAAGTGAAACAGAAAAGAAATATTCATATTATTTTTAAAGTGAATGTACTACAAATAGATATCTTATACCAAGTTTTGATCTTCGTTTTTTATCGCTACTCATACAGTAAGTACGTCTTCTTCAGTAAAAAAATCTTATTCAGCGTTTTTTCAAGATTGCAAAAGCACATATGAATGAATTCATAAATGTAAACTTTTACAATATTGAAAACCGTCTTTTGCTTCACTTCACAGAAAAAATTTTAAGTGTCTGTGTAAACGAAAAAATATATACAAGACAATTTAATGTAGAAATGAAGTTTTTTCTTTTAGATAAAAGCTATCTTATAGACTGCGATAAAACCTCATCTAGTTTAGTGCATTATTCTATCTAAAAAATCTAGCCATTTTTAGCCATCAAATGGGATTACTTTCATAAATCTTTAATCGAGTGTCTAAGAATAAGCGAGAATTATCTCGTTGTTCTTTGTATAGGGTTTCTTTGGTTGTGAAATGAAGTGTGATGGATGATGTGAGACGAGGATTTGGATCCTTATGATTTGACTGAAACGTACGTGCAGCCTTGTAGATAGGTGATGTATGGAGAGAATGGAATGCGTGCCAAGTATGAACTTGGATGAGCATTAAAACAAAGATGAAAAGAAAACATACAGGTATTTTGGCCAGACAAAAGATGTACGTTTAATACAAGAATGAAGAATAAACATGAAGTACATAGAAGGATAGCATAAATACGATTGATCGTGTGAAGCGATGAGAAGTGAAAAGATAACGAAAGGTGAGATCTTTCTTGTCATTGATAGCACTTGCATCGGAGTTGGAGCAGAGTTGTGTGAACGCGTTGATTTCCATATAGCTTGGATTGTTCCTAGATGATACGTGGAATCTGGGTTCAGTGTGCAAGCCATACTGCCAAGTAAGTGAGTTAACTTGGGGGTTCAGCGTGCAAACCATACTGTATGAGTTAACTTTTCTCTGACGCTGATAGACTCTTGACGGACAGACCATTAAAGACAGAACTTGGAGTTTTATTCATGCATGTTTCCCGAAATAAAGAAATTTAGGAGAGATTATCGTGACTATCGGATAGTAAAAAGCCTTACCAATTCGTTCACGAGAGTGAGAGGTGATATATGTTTGGAGCACGTAGTGAAGACAGGGTGGTGTTGGTGCGTTGCAGTGCGTTTGTGTGAGGCTCGATATCGGTGAAGTGAAATGGGCAAAGTTAGTTCAGAGAAGGGTCACGGAGGAAGAATGTTCAAGATCGGATCGGCCAGTGGGTCGGCGAAATGATAACGATCTTAGGGAGAAGGAAAGAGAGAGAGAGAGAGAAAGAGTGGCTAGCCACAAAGGCTGGGGCCAGGAGCATGACCAGCTAGGGGTCATGGTGTCAATGAGCATTGGACTATGTGCGTCCAGGGGTTTATAGGGGTCGTCAGAGGAAGTGACTTTTTCGTTATCTAGCTAAGAGGAGAGTTTCATATTTGATTTCTAACTACAAGTATGGGGGCAGTACACCTATATTAAGTAGTGCATGGATAATTTCACAAAGTTGTTTGAATCGATTAAAACACCTTTGTTAATTTATTTTCCATTTTCTCAATATTTTCACTTTTAAAGAAGTACTTCCAGTTTTGTAGCTCATCCAGGGCCCTAAGTTCAAGCATATTCAGCCTAATGGTCAATTCACCGCTGTCTAAAATGCCCGAACAGCAGGAGTCAATCGACCTACGGCGTTTTTGTTAGCTTGTATGTTACCTAACTACGTCAATACAGTGATGAGTGCAGTTTTGATTAGTGTGGGTTTTGAAATACTACAGTCAGGGTATTACTGCTCAAATAATGTAACTAAGTATAAACTGAAAAAAAAAAACCAACGAAAATGCGTCAAATTATAAGATATTGAACAGTACCTTTATGAACTATACTGCAAGCGTTAAAACGAATTAACCGCACAAACCAAGGTATACCTGTACTTCTTTTTTCCCCCTTTTTTTTTTCTTCTCTCAAACCCCCAACCTTCTGGTCCCTTAAGTTTGAATCTAAACAGCCGAATGGGTAATCCGTCACTGTCCGTAAGACTTGAATTCTATCGAGATGTGACTCAATTGATTGTTTGTTTGTTATCCAACTGCCTCAATCACATCTAACATATTAATATATCAATATTATTTTTATCATTAATTTCTGTATTAGATGAATCGTGATTTTTAAAATTTTTGACGACTATTTGGCCTCATCTTGAATTTATCAGTTGCTTTTTATCGCATCGTTTACTCTGGCTAGCCTCCCGTCGGTAGTGAGTAAACGGTGTTGATCATAAATAAAGAATAAGCTTCAGGTGAAACTTGAACTCACATCTCTCCAGGGCGTGTAGGTTTACACCCTGTCGTTGCAGGAGACAAATGGCCAAAAAAAACCCTCAAATCGGACCCTTGAACTCATCCACTATACCAATCATTCGTTGCCATGTTTGTTTAAAAACTGGAAGTGTCAGTATCAGTACAACGATATTCTTGATTATTCATTTTTTAGATGAAGAATTGTAAATCATTATTATTAACTCTTATACTATATCTTACCACTATTTATCTTATTTTTTCAGACTTTTACTGAGACCTGCTTCCTTTAGGCCAGTAATAGCGAACCTTCTTCGCGCATAGTGTTGAAATTTTGATTTTTTAAATATTCCTTCATTGGGGGGGTGTGACTTGCATTTATTCAAGTTTTACGTTAATACTTATTGATAAAAGACCTAATTTAGAAACCGCCTCCCAAACAGTTAAAGTGTGTTTTTTGTTGGTTTTTTCTTTTCAGTTTTAAACCTGGTCCGACCGGTGGCTGGCTTGTTTGATTTATATGTATCGTGCATACAGGCCATACTGGCGGAGCTAAATGGCTGAAAATTTCAACATTATCATGTCTTGGGGAAACCTTTTTTGTTGGTTTTGGACCCTCTTAAATGGGTTTTCGGTGGCTGAAGATCAATGTACTTTGTATACTTGTGCTAAATTGAGTCTGATTATTCAGACATTCTCATGCCCAACAAAAGTTAAGTGAAGTGACTTATTCACAGTTTCATAACTCGTTTTTCCAATCTTTTTAATAGTCACCCTCAACAGGTTATGCTACCAAAGGACGCTAGTCACACGACGATTTCTCTTGAGTGACTAACCAGACCTGTTTCTAATAAATCTATGAATGTACGTATAAGGAGTTGAAAACGGAACTTGAAATTCCAAAATATACTTTTAAAACTAGGATGATAGAATGCTCTTTTAAATTTTTGTAAGTCCATTTGATGTCATCTCTGCAAGAATGTCAGACAATCGCTGGGCATCACGACTCACAATATGGATCCCCAGGAGTTCATTTGTAAAATTGTGGCCTACAGGAAGTAAAATGGCGTGACGAGCTACAGAGAAATTCAGAGACCACTGGCTCTGCGACGTCCATCATAGAGAGGTCTGGCTAAACTTAGACCATGTATGTCCAACGACCGACTCTAAAAAGGCTGCTGCTAAATAAGCAGTGGGGTGTCACAGCTGACACGCGTGTCATAGGTTGGCCACCACTGCTGAAGGCAGTTAGTGAGTAAAAGGCGTCGACCAGAAAGAATGGGCTATAATTACTTATGCTTCAACGCCTTCCACACGGACTGGTGTAGTAGTACCTCAGTGTTGTTGCCTTGGGAGAAAATACTGTCAAGTAGTGTGTACGTGTGTCCGTTCAGGAGAAAATGTGCCATTTAAGCGACACCAGTGCAAATGCCAGCCATGCTCTCCTGGGAAATGGAATCAAACGTTTTTGATTGGTTAAAAAGTTTTTTTCTCTTATCCGTAAGTATTGGAAGGATTGAAAAAGCAGGCGAGAGACAAAATCACTGCGTTGCCAATTTAGATGTTGTTTTCAACTAGATCTCTATATTTTTTCATGTAAATCTAGATGTTTCTTTTCAAATCTAAATCTGGATATTTTTTAAAATCTACATCTAGATATTTTTAAAAATCTACATCGAGATATTTTTCATCAAAATCTAGGTTTTGTTTTTTAATCTGGATCAAGATATTTTTCATCTTAACCAAGATATTTAAAAAATATCGACACCCTGTGATTAAAAAATACGGGCGGATATTTTCATTCTAAATCTAGATGTTTTTAGTTGCGACTGAATGAAAGAAATGGCTATTTAAATGATTTTCGTTGGAAAAAGTGATATCTTTCATTCAATTTGCAATAATAAAATAAATGCTATATTTTAGCAAATCGAGTAATGTTTTATTGAAATAAAATGTGAAGACTAAAAGCAAATTTGGTTTATTGTTATGTAACATGCTTTCTATATTTTCAATATTCATCTGGAGAATTTAAATTAAATTAAATGTTTCAAGATGTTTTCTGACTCAATTTTGGATGAAAACTTGGGAAAAAAATTAATGATGCCGGGTCAATCAATGAATATCTCTCACTTACGAACATAACAAGTGGGCGCACATATATAGAAAGATTAACATACACACACACACACACACACACACACACACACAATGCACAGAGACAGACAGACAGGGACACAAAGCGTGAGAGACAGGAAGAGAGAAAAAGGAAAACACACACACACACACGGAGACAGAGACACAGAGAGAGAGAGAGAGAGAGACAGAGGCAGAGACAAACAGAGATGGGGGAGAAAGTGAGACAGAAAGAGACAGAGACAGAACCAGGGTGAGAGATAATAGATAAATAAACAAAAAGCATATACAGAGGTAGGTTTGAGGAAGGGGGGCATCTCTCCATCTTATGCTGAACACATGTACCCGTTGCATGGTTCTCAATTTGAGGGTAAATCTTTGTTAGGTTCCATGTTTCAGCAACATAGGTGACTATCGAGAGGATGCTTTGGTTGTGGGACCAGTGGGATTTTCTTGTTCTCGAAGGTTGGGCTTTCTCTACCGAAAGTTTGCCATCTTAGACAGATTCTTCGCTTGATTTCTACTTCTTTTAAGGATTTCATGGAGATTGGTTGTCCTAGTTGAGTGCTCTTCATTGCAGCTAAACTCGAATCAGTTTCCTTGCGACAGTGAATAATAAATCAGCACGGATCGAAATGAATAATTATTTTCCTCAATGCTGGAGGTAGGCTCGGTTAAGACCCGGTCGCTCTTACCACCTAGTTACTAGAATAAGTGTCAAGCTCAAGTCAAAATCGAAGATTTAAACCCATCCCAAATTCGTTTCTTCCTTGTGCCATGTATGTTATTACCTGGTCGTTCAGCATCGGTGATCAAATTTATCTATTTATTCATTTGATTGAAGCTTTGTAAATCATTATTGTTAATCTTCGCTATTATTTACCTTCATCTAATTTTTTTTTGCTTTTTATTTATATAACTTGGGCTGCTATCACTTTAGCAGTTAGTAATTATTCTCATCAGGAACTTTTTCTTTATTCCGATTTGCACTGTTAATTTATTCTTGCATTGCCGAAAGGGAGAGCAGAGATTAAAGATAAACTGCTTGGTAAATCGAGTAGCTCACGGTGAAAAAAAAGGTTTTATTACTTGCAGATTACTGTAGCGTATTCAATACTCTCTGGGTTACTCCTGTGTGTTGCTTCATATCATTGGGATCGTTGCAAGGGTTTCATGCGCTCTTGTCGAGAATTAAAATCTGTGCCTCTGGTTATATCCTAACGACAGTTTAGAGTGCGATTCTGGGAGCTTTCCGTCTTAGGCGACCTGGCCCTGAGTATCGTACATACTTAGGTACACTTGGTTGAAATCGAAAAACATGTCAAGATGAAGCCTTTCTCACCACATAAATACACAGAGAGTGGTGTTACGAATGACCCTTAGTGATAGAAAAAGATCAACATGGATCTGAGAGGGGACCAGGGAGACCGATATTGTATAAGTTGTTAGGCTACAAAAATGGAGATAGGCAGAGCATATGGTAGGAAGAAAGGGTAGCAAATTGAGTAAAAAGGTTACTTGATAATGATTTTCAAATCTTTTTTTTAATTCATTTTTGTAGATGAAGTATTATAAATTATTATTAACTTTTGCTACAGTTTATCTTTATTTTGTTTATTGTTTCTTTTATTGCTACTAAACTCAGGCTGGGTTCCCTTCAGTAGGGAATAGATAAATCGATAGCGCAGGTCAGGATAAAAAATAAGTTCCAGGTGAGAATCAAACAACTTTCTATACTGGAGGATAACACGTTTATCGCACGACCGTTCTTACCACTAAACTGCTAAATCTTGGGGGGAATGAACGAAACAGATAAATTCACACTCCATCTACGATCTCCTCTACGATATGTTTGTTATCAATTGGTATTTCAGTTCAATCCAATCTTGTTTATATTTATTTTAATATCATTCGGGAAAGATGTAAAAGAGCAGCAAATCTGAAAAATTTTGTCGAAAAAAGAAGTTCATTTCTCCTGAGAAAAAAACAAACAAAAACAAACTTCATGTAGATATTGAATTTTAAATTGAGTTCTCTGCAACTTGAAAACTCTTTTGGCCATATGTAACGTGTTCTGTTGTCTTGACTTCCAGGAGGTTTTTTTAAAAACAGAACACGTCTTAAAAGGTCAAATGAATTTCTAAGTTGCAAAGTATTCAGTTTAAAAGGTCACCATTTTCCTCGTCTTTCTTTTTTCAATGGAGAAATGTTTCTCTACAATATCCCAAATTTTTTTCTCTGAAACTGAAAATTGATTTTCTTTTTAAGAAATATCGCATTTAAACCTTTATACCATCATAAGTTCTTAATTGGTGCTAGAGAGAAGGTTATAGGTTGATTCAAGTTTGGGTATGTAATCTTAGTAATTTGACATTCAGTATCAAACTAGTTTGCCCACCCGTAAAAATGACGACGTATATAACTTGAATATTTGATGCTTCATTCCTCCGGTTGATTTAAAGAATTTATTGAACCGGTGCAGTTTAAGATCCTAATAAGCTGAATTAATTACAGGTCATTAACACTAATTCTATTAAAGGTGACAAAACTACTTAATTTTATTCGAAAATTCATTCTCAGAACGTTTATAGGTTGTATTTCAAACCATTTTCAGTGACCTTGAAGAATACCGTTCAGTTGATCATGAACAGATTTTGTTTTTGTTTTTAACATTTTCATATTTTTATATTTTTCTTGCAATTCAGCATTTTATTACGTCTTTAAAAAATTGTAGAATTTTTATTTCGAGACGTCAGTTGTATGAATGATATTCTATTCTACTTAACCAGTTTCATCCTTTGGCATGATAGAATGATAATTATTTGATGTGTGAATTGCGGGGAAGTATTTCGCTCATCTTAATTTCTTCTGCTATCGTGGCACACAAGACTTCTTACGTTCTGCAGAATTTACGATACGAAAATGTATAGGTATGTGGCCTTGGGGGGACAAATGGAGCATTTACCCCTCCCTAGGCCTCCTCAACAAGGTCAAATGGCTTGAAAGTTTAAACCTTAGGAAGAATAATAAATTTACATATAAGGTGTTAAAAAAAAACTTGAACTTTCAAGATATACTTTTAAAACTAGGATGATATAATGCACTATTGAAAAGTTTTTTTTGTAAGTCCATTTGATGACATCTCTGCTGGAATGTCAGACAATCACGACTAACAATATGGATCCCCAGAATTCATATGTAAAATTGTGGCCTACTGGAAATAAAATGACGTGACGAGCTACAGAGAAATTCAGAGACCACTGGCTCTGCGACGTCCATCATAGAGAGGTCAGGCTAAACTTAGGGAAGGTGTATGTCCAACGACCAACTCTAAAAAGGCTGCTGCTAAATGAACAGCGGCGTGTCACAGCTGACAATTGTTTTATTTGATGCAAACTTGGTTTTTGTTGTTCACTGGTCCTTGCTCTATCGTGTCCCTGTGGTACCTAGAAATGTCTCTCGTGCATTATCTGGCATATGGAACAGTGGGGCATACTTGCTTACACTACAAATAGCGGCGCATGTAGCTCTCTTTGTACGAGTGGAATGCCTAACGTGTAACAGAGTAGTCACTTATACATATTCCTAATATATACTTTTTTCCTCTCCTTGAAATATATACCCCCCCATCACAACTGAGACTATCAGCTCCTTGACCAGACTTCCTGGAAAGGTGGCTGTGGACCCTCATGCTAACATGACACTCACAGCTATAATACTTATTAGAAACCTCCAACCAAAACTGTCATCAAAACTGCCAACATAGTTTTTTTTTTAAGAGTCCATTTGACTGGCTGGCTGGCTGGCTGGCTGGCCATGTATTTATATATGTACGTATCATGTGTACTGACTGCACCAATAGAACTACAGAGCTGAAACTTCCAACATTTCCTCTGGATTATGTCAAAAAAATATTTTTATCATTTTTTGAAATCCCCTTGCCCCAAAGCAATTTTTTTAATTCGAGCTTCAATTTACAACGTAAATTCTTGTTAAATTGATTCCTTAGTTTGTGTCCGAAAGCATTCACGCTTGCTTTTTTTAAGACTTAGATATTTTTTAGTGATCACAACCCAAGAAAAGGTGATAGCAGTAACTCATTCATTGATCTCCTCTTTTTCCAGGTTTTCATTTGAGGGCCTCCGACATGCTGCCAAACAACGTTGGTCATTTGACAGTTTCTATTGAGTGACTAATCAGACAAGTAAAAACTGTAATCCTATCGAGGTGTACATATCTAATTTTGATCTATAAATGGCGACAGTTCGATGATTATGGCATCGTAATCCCTTGACTGATTGATCGGTTCCCAATGAATTAGATCGTACGTGTCTTGTTCGGTCACAAGTCGTATCTAAAATCGGTTCTTTTGCAACAGAAGAGAACATTAATCAAGAATAAAATGATGCTTCCAAGGTTTACGATTTACCATTCCGTCATGTTGATAACACTAACCTCTGGAACTGGAATTGACCAACATAACGATAAGAAATCTATTCTTTTAAATAATGTTTGTTTCATAGTTATTTCATGACAACAAATGTTTTTGAGTTCAACGATGCAGACTCTATGTATCTGGACAGTATCCTCAATTTACTGTTATTGCATGACCCAGAGTTTACATGCAATAAAAATCAATCACTGGGATACAAGGTTCCTTCTAAGCTATACACGTATTCACACACACACACACACACACACACACACACACACACACACACACACACACACATGTTTTGCAACTAGCTTTCAAAGGAAATTAATGCGCTCAAAACATTTAGTTACCTAAAATAATGAGGTGATTGATAATTTGAGTTATAAGCATAATAATGATATATATCACTTATATGCTTACTGAAATTGAACCACCTTAGCCATCAAAGGTGGCAAAGGATTCTATCTTCTTTTGTGTTTGTTTATGTTTCTGTGTTCCAGCGTTCCAGACATTTGCACTGCATAAGATTTATGCACACACTGACTTTAAAGAATATGAGGGAGCTTTAATTTGGGGTAAAAGTTTTTCATTACGTTGATGCAAAAGTTCCAATAGTCATCTTTGCTCAATCCTAGGGAAATCTCAGAAGTATGTTTTAGATTTACTCAATTCTCTATTGCTTGTGAGTACATACTTTTGTTTTAGAAAAGTGATAGTTAGAAACCGTCAACCAAAACTCAACAAAAACGTCAACATAGGTTTCTAAAGTTTTCAAATGAGTTTGGCTGGCTGGTTGGCTACCTATGTATTACGTGTCATACATCCCAGCTGCAGCAATGGAGCTGGAAGGAAGTCTATTCAAATATTTACTCCTTAGTATATCTAGAGAAAAAAACGTTTTTTTAAATGCAACTCCGATGTAGATTTTCAATGGGGTTTAACTTACAATGTAAGTTTAAGCAAAATTGGCCCTCTATTAAGCGCTTAATTGCATTTGCGCTTGTTTTTTTTTGTTTTTGTTTTTTTTAATAATTAAAGTCCATTAAAAGGCGTGATACTCAGTTTATTTATCGATGATCCCTTTTTTTTATCAAATCATTAATTGATCATTCTCCAAACTCCATGCTGCCAAAAGACGTAAGTAAGGAGGCTGACTAACCGGACCTAAACTTTTGAATAATGTTTGTTGTCGTCGTCATCATCATCATCATCATCATCATCATCATCATCATCATCAGTCTTATCTACGCAATGTTTGTTGTATGGTTCTTTTATAACAAGGAATGCTCACTGAAGTTTCCATAGATCTGGACACTATTCTCTATTTACAGCTATTGCATGACCCGAAGTTTACACACAAAAACAATCAATCACTAGAATAGTTTTGGGGTCAGTGAAGTAAATGACTTTTGCAAATGTATACTTATACATTAAGGCTGTTCTTAGGATTTATGCTTGGGGATCATAGAGGATCCCCACTGGAATGACGGAAGTAAACCCTTTGCATCAGTTAGCCTCCGTAGGCAATTTGTTTGATATATTGCCAAGGCCGTTCCAAGACATACAAAAAAAGTAGGTATAAGTTGTATCCACGTATACCCTTCATTTCTACCAATATCTGGGGTAGCAGTTTTTCACTAGCTCAATGCAAAAGTTCCCAGCGTTTTTATGTTCACTCTTAGGGGGGAAATCTTAAAATTGTCTATGAGTTCATGACAGAAAAGAGATAATTCGAAACCGCCAACCAAAACTGTCGGCACGGATTTCTTCAGTTTCAAGTCTGGCTAACTGACTGGCTATTTTTGTTTGTATCAAGCATGTGCACCAATGTAGTGAGAGGGCTAAATCTTCTAATTGATCACCCCAAACGGTATGCACACAGCCTGACACAAACCAAGGGACCAATTTTGAAAATTATGAATTAACCTTCTCCCAGCAAACTTATTTTGGGGGTAATTTCCAGTGAACGTTTCGTCAAGATATAGGGAGAGAATTTTGAATTTTCAGCACTCTAGTTCCATCGCTGTAGCAGGACCAACACTTTTTGGCAACATGCCGTGTTCGGGGTAATCAATTGAAATGAGCTTCAATGCAACCGGACACAAACTAAGTGAACAATTTACCATAAACTTACATAATGAATTGAACCACTCTAAAATTTGGAATTTTCAAATAGCAAAAATGTTGTTTCTAGATAATATTTCTAGATATAATTGGAAGTAAATGTTCCAAATTTCAGCCCTCTAGATCAATTGCTGTGATGTGTATACGTGATACATACATAGCTAGCAGACAAACTTGTAAACTGAAGGAATTTATGTAGACAATTTTGTTGCCAATTTTTAATACTTTACATTTTAGGCAGATAAGAACACACTTGAAGCTTATTACCCTCAAATCCAATGGAGTTGTCCCGTAGGCCAGAAAAAAGGAAAGAAACAGAGGCAAAAACAATAAGCTTAAATCATGAAATTCAGATGAAATTATATATATATATATATATATATATATATATATATATATATATATATATATACATATAATCCCTGTGAGAAAAAGATTCAGGAATATGATTGCTCTCCCACTCTTCGAGCGTTGAGCATTCCTGTGAAAACCTGTCATGAATCGAAACGGCATAAAGCTATGAAACAATTACCATTAATAGATATAAGGAAATATCTGAGCGTTCCCTGATCCAAATGTCAAGCTGAGTCATTGACGGTTGTATTTGTATGAGGTAAAGGAGACTGGATGTAGATCAGAGATAATGTGCTGTCCCTATGATGACCCGCTTCGAAACAAGACCAGAATACTCTTTTTGTTTCTCGCTTTTTTTTCTGAAAAAGTAAAAAAAACTTTTGGAAAGTATACCAATGAGAACGACAAACGTTGCATTTCCCGTTTGAAAATGGCTTCTGTTCCAGCTGCAACAACCGATGACGAACTAACTTTAATATTAACCTTAAAAATATCAACTTCAATCCCAGCCCTGAAGAATAATAAACCTAATCCTAGACCTCTGGAACGGTGGCCATTTTAAAGCGGTAAGGTAACAATTGCTATGAGATCAACTTACCCTCGTGGAACAAATAAAGGACCCCGTTCTACATTCCAAGAAGGTTACTAAATGCAGCAGACACCCAAGTAGACCTTTGGGTAGAACGGCCAAAACTCTATGTCGAGGAATCTTAGCCAACTAAATCAATGTATTCTAAGTAAATCATGGCATTAAATTAGAAAGCAATCAGAGAGTGCATAACTCTGCCAACGCCATACACTAACTTAAAACTTGGATCCGTCCCAAATTTCAATCACTTCTTCCTACTCCCATGGACACTCTTTCCACGAAATTTCATCGAAATTCATTGAGAACTAGGAGAAATAACGTGTGGATTGACATGAACGAATACATTGAAAAAAAACTGAAAAATATCTCACAATCGAAAACAGATCCCTGGATCCATCTCAGAGTCTGATTGATTTTTTCTCACGTCATTGCCCATTCTTCTGAGATATTTCTTTGAAATACATTGAGAACTTTCAGAGATATCGTGCAGATGGAGAGGAAAGACACAGGGTAATACATATTCTCGAGTGTGTTTTGGGCTTGATAACTTGATAGAGCTTATCCCGTCTCAATTGTATTCGTTATGCTTAAAGACATTGAGTACCATTTCTGAAATCTCGAAAATGACAGAGCCGTGGATTGAGTCAATGACCGACTATATGAAATTTTGAATCAGTATATTTCTGAGTTTGTCTTTTTAGTATTCCGAATTCCAGTGGGTTTCCTTGATTCGAAAGACGAAAAAAACATCTACATCGGAATTTCTTGGAAAAAGTGTCACAGATCCTGAAAAGATACGCAAATAAAATAATAATAGTATATCGATAAATAATACCAGAACATTCCGAATGCAATTCCCAAGTTTTCTCTCCTTTAAGATGCTGTAAATAGATAAGTAGCTTGATTAGTGCAGATTTGATAATTGTGTCTTTCGATGAAGTACGGTTAAGATTATTAATGTACAAACTGATATAACTAAGTATGCACTGGAAAACGAAAACACATTAAATTAAACTAAATGATAATACCTTGAACAGTGCGGTTTTGAATGGTACAGGAATTTTAGGACCGATTTCACCGCACTGACCAGGATATACCTGTATTTGCTAAAAATAGGAAAATTGAAGAGAACTGTGGGCTCAAAATAGTTACTTACTAAACTTAGGTCAGATTGCGATGACGTTATCGACAGATGTAATGACGTCCGGTCTAGTTGTTGAGAATATTCAAGTGAATCGAGTCTTCCCCAGAAGCGCGGAAGAAAGAAAACCTGGATACTTCAGAAGTGGCCACCGTTTAAGTGGTATTTTCCCATTTCCCAGTCTTCCTGAGTGATTGATATGAATTTATATCATTGGTTGTTGAATATTATTGATGTTGAGATAGCTATTAAATAAGTCCGATCGGTCGAAAAGAAAGAAAGAATTTGTATCGATCTTTAAACGGAAAAGTTTCCTATACGTAGGTGTTTGTTATTCGTATATCTTCATTGTTCACGCACACGCACACACACACACGCATACACACACACACACACACACACACACACACATATATATATAATTAGATAATTGTGTCATCCATATACAGCTGTTTCGTTATATTATTATCATTATTATTATTATTATTATTATTATTATTATTATTATTATTATTATTATTATTATTATTATTATTATTATCATAATCATTACTATCATTATTACTATTATTATCAATATCATTATTATTAGTTTCATTATAATTGCCGACCAATAAATAAATGACCGGCTCGTATATATATATATAGAGAGAGAGAGAGATAGATAGATAGATTGATAGATAGATAGATAGATAGATAGCTTTATGTTCCTCAGTGCTGACATGCATATAAATGACCACTTCGTATTTATGTATAGATACACATTTCATATATGAGGTGGCCATTCATGTATGAGTCGGCAGTGAGGAGCATAAAGCTAGTTTGATAAGTAATTTATTTTTAATCATTCAAGTGTTCAAGTGTTGTAAGTTTTCATGTTATATTTTAAATCAATTAAAACTGTTACCAAAAGTGATCACATGTAAAGTCTTGAAGCAGAATGTTATGTAAAAAAAATCACCACTGATATCCGGCGGTACAAAAAAAGTCATTGGAAGAAAGAATATGACTTATTTCATTACAAGGAGGGGAAATCATTTTATTAAAAATAACTGGAAGAAAGTATGGCCAAGTGCGACAAATCTGGCATTTTTAAAAAGCATTTACACACAGCTTTTTCTTTTATCTTCATTTCAATTGTCCAGCATTTTGTTACGTATTATTCATTATGGTGTCACAGCTGCTTTTGTCATTTTATTACAGCCCTTTGATAGTTTTATTGGCTATGTTGATATATTTCACATGAACCAATCTATCATATCCCTGAGGTGAATAAGACACAGCAGGCAACCAAATAACCATATACACATATTAACTTGCACATATATATATATATATATATATATATATATATATATATATATATATATATATATATATATATATATATATATATATATATATAGTCTAGAAAGCTTTACAGCTTTAAATACGAGACACATTTTTGAAAAAATTCAGTCACTTATTTCCTTATATCTGTTATTGTAATTTTTGTAATTTTCTCCAGTATTTTCTATTATGTTTTACATATACTTTGTTATTATGGTACTATGCGTAAATATTCTCTTGTTGGATTCATCACTTGTTCACAATGTAACCGTTTCGAGGATTTTAGAAACAAAATAGTTATATTGATATGTCACCTCAGCAGCGTTGATCAAACATAACCTTCCTTTCAACTATGATTTTAATATATCGCTCGTGTCATACATAAAACAATTAAAGGAAATGGGGATGCTGCATATCATTTAATTGTTTATTCTATTTACGTTCTCTCAGCCTAGGGATACATTCACCGTGTAATAACGGGAGATCATTTCAAATAAGAGTTTCAATAAAATTATGATATATATATATATATATATATATATATATATATATATATATATATATATATATATATATATATAAAGTAATGATATAACTAGAATGTCAGACTGTTTTCTGACTGGATAGTAAATTTAAAAAAAAACATTACTTCACAATGCAAAGGAGGCCAACTTTTTTACTTTCTTCGTTTAGTTCATCTAGCATTAGTTAGAGGTTGTGTAGGTTCTCTGCGAAAGTCGTCTGCAAATCTTAGGTTGCTTAGATATTTGCCGTCTATATTGATTCCCCTATTCTCCCAGTTCAGGTTTCAGAAGATCATCTTGAGACAGGCTATGAAGAGTTTGGGTCAGCTGGTATCACTTTGTCTTACTCTTTTTGGAAGCTGAATTGAGAATAAGTACCAGCTGACCCAAACTAACTGTTAAAATCGAAGATGCAAAACTGGGGAGAGTAGACCACTACATCTATCTAGGACATCGAATCTTCATGAGACCCTCAAACGAAGGAGAAATCAAGCAAAGAATCATTCTAACATGGGTAGCAAGCTGAATCTTCAAAGACAAGTAAATCCCAATAATCCTATAATGAAGAGTAAACAATGCATCCTCCTGATAGTCACGAATGGAACTGAAACATGGAAGAGACAGACCTGCAAACTGAGATGCATTCACTGCGTGCATAAGAGAATCATGTTCAGCCTCACATGGAGAGATCACAAGACAGCAAAGTATATAAGGAAGAAAACAGGAGTCCAAGAAATCATAGAATCCATAAGAAAACTTAAAAGACAATGGGCAGGCCACGTTGCAAGAATGACTGACAACCGATGAACATCACCACTCACAACGTGGACCCCCAGAGATCACACGCGAAACCGAGGCCGACAGAATACAAGATGAATGAGAAAAAATTCGAAAATACTGGCTCTGTGACGCCAAAGATAAAGCAATATGGCAGATCCTGAAGAAGATTTATGTTCAAGGACGGACGATAAAAGACTGATAATGATGATAATGATAATGTTGATAATGATGTAAAGTAGAAAAATTAAATGTAGTAATATTTATGCATATTTTTCTTTCGAATTGAGGACCCTTAGATCAAATATGCTGGAGGACCAGCTGATACAGTATTTTTGTCTGGAAAGTTAGTATTAGAAACTGCAACACTGGATGATGACGCGACTATTTTCTTTTTCCGTTGTGTCAGCCATTTTTTCTGAAGAGACGCTTTCATCAATGGATGCCAGAAGAAGGTTGCAATTCCTGGGGCAATCTTTACAGAAAAAAAAAAAACGTTTCTCAGGATACAGCCATCCTGACGTTTTTCCCGATCGCTGCAGCGGGCATCTCCTATCTCTCAACATCTCTGCCATAAGTAGATGGTAGAGCCTTTTCCGTTCAGAAATCGAGGTGATTAAATTCAAATAGCTCACTTCTCTATCCACGTCGGGTGCCAACAGGGTGGCAAATTTAGATTTTTTAGTGGAAATCACACACAAAATCAAAAAAAAAAGAATGAAAAAGCAGATCTAAATCGGCAACACCGGACTCCCAGAGGGAAAAAAAATACCAACCCTTCACAAATGAGTGTCACTGACGCGAAAACAAATATTCTGTTTTATGAGAAGATATTTTTACGACCAGGGTGACTTCTATCTATGTAAACCAAAGTATTGGGTCTGCAAAAAAAACGGGAAAATACATTTCTGAAAGTTTGAGATCTCATGTTTCTGTTGTAAGAAAAAGAGGGTCGTAAAATAATTTTTTCGATACTTTTCTCATAAGGGGATATTAATGGGGTCGGGACAGAGAATTGAATTTCAGACTTTCCTCTTTATTTCAGACGGGGGGGGTGGGGTTGCTGCCAGAACATACGCTCGTTTCTCATTTGGCCAGACGATGTGGATTTTATCTGAGCAGACTACAATGCTAGAAGGGATAAGGGAGAGAATGAGAATATACAAACAAAGGACAGAGAGAGAGAGAGAGAGAGAGAGAAGAAGAAGAAGAAGAAGAAGAAGAAGAAGAAGAAGAAGAAGAAGAAGAAGAAGAAGCATTAGATAATTGCAATCTTAATTGTCAACATCCGTGGATTTTTCCACGGGTCCTACTCGTTATTATAGGAGTACTTTCAGTGACAAAATATTGGAAAACCCACCCATAAATCTGGAAGGTATTGGCACTGCTCGTCTCTTGCATATATCATCGTTTATTTTTTGTGTTCAAATTTTCTTTATTATTTCTCTCGGAAGATTTTTCTCTCAGATTAACCTTGATGCAATCTTCCTTTTCATGAAATTCCACAGATACGCGATCCGGTGAGTTAAGTCGTCATTCCATTCATCCCTCCCTCACCTATAGCTGCAGCGCTATGAGTCGTACCTCCACCACCAATTGTGGTGAGTGTGGTGTGTTTGTTTGTGGTTTTTTTTTTTTGTTGTTTTTTTCCTCCCTTCTTCTCATGTCTTATCTCTGTTATGCCACTCCAAACAGCTGGGATCGTAGATCTCATATTTCTAGCACTCTTCTCAGTATTCGTGCAGTCCCCTGCAGTGCTGTGAACTGTATACTCCCGATCCTTTCTTTATATTTAGTACGATTCCGAGTGCACCTAATATAACTGATTCTACCCTGACATTCTTACTCCACGCCTTCCAGTCGCCTCTCATCTCTTTATATACAGTCTATCCATATCATTTCTGATATGTAAGGCCTTGTGCATTGTCATGAGCTTTCTTGTTCGTCGGTCTATTGACTGGAGTTTTTCCCTTGTCTACCCAAGGAATGGTCCTCTGTATCTTACTACTGATACAGCCCGTGTATCTATTCCTTCTATCAGATTCGTTCGATTAAGTTTGGTCTTTGGTTTGTTTCTTTATCCTCCTAAGATATTAACTTCTTATTTTCTCTTTCATTTCTTCCCATTTTATCGCGTCACGTTCAGGAACCCCAAGGTATTTGTATCGGTCTAGTGTGGTCGATGCTCTGTTCTTTTTGCTGTCCAGTAGTTCAATTCCGTCTGCTGCTGCTGTGCCCCTTCCTTTGTGCATTACCATAAGTGCATACTTTTCAATTCCAAACTCCATCCGAATGTCATCACTGCATTTCTTCACTTTGTTGAACCATTTTTGAGCAACCCCCTGTTCTTTGCGAATAGTTTTATGTCAAGTATTAGATGGTCAATGTTCCGTTTTGCTTTGGAGAATTGGTATCATTTGCTGTTTTCCAGGATTCTGTTGAGTGGTATCATAGTTAGAACAAATATTAGTGAGGACAAAGAGTTTCCTTGGAAGATTCTACTTTTTATACTTAATTTTACAAGGTTTCCTCCTGTAGAAGTCAAGTCTACTTTCCAGTTTTTCATAGAGTTGGCTGCAAATCTCACTACAGGTTAGCCGATCTTGAAATTCTGAGGCATTCGAGTAATCATCTGTGTGGAATCATATCGCATGATTTTCATAGTCTAACGATCTATTGCAACGGTCGTGTTCCTTTTTCTTACTTCTTTTGAGATCATCTGGTCGATGTAGAGTAAGTCGTTTGCACCCGTTGTTCTTCTCCTGCACCCTTTCTGTTTTTTCTGGTAATAGTCCTCTTTTTACCATAGATTTTCTGCTATCCATCTCGTCAGGATTTTCCACAATTGTGAAATGCACGTGATTGGCCCATAGTTGCTTGCCTGCTTTCCTTTCTCAGTATTCTTTTGAATAGGCTGGTTCTGTCTCTGGTCATTCCTTCTGGGACATTGCTACATTTATGCAACTTTGGAGTTGGTCGACGAGTCTGTCGTGTGATGTGGTGAATTTCTTTAACCAATATCCCTGAGTCCCATCAGCTCTCGGTGCTTTCCAGTTGGCTATTTTTTGAATGTATGTCTCAAAGTGGTTCACCGTCGTGTATGCCCTTGAGTTCTTTTTTCATACTATGTAACCATCCTGAGGTTTCGTTGTGCATTTTTGGGTGTCCCTGCATACCATTACAGAACTTCTTTGCCTCTGCGAAATCCGGTTTTATGTTCTGTTTTTCTTTCTCCATTCAGATCCGGTGAAACGTTTTCTCGTTGTTTTGGAATGTGCAGTTCTGTTTGTATTGGGTAGTCCTTTGTCTATATCTGTTTCATCTTGCTTCTTTGGCTAGTCTTCTTTGGTGTACCTCTTCCACTGCTTATTGGCTTATCTTATTTATGTCTCCTAGTCTTACGGGTGGTCTGTTTATGTGTGATGCATTACTATTATTATTATTATTATTATTATTTGGAATCTCACACCAGTTACCTGGTGGTAACCGCTTGAGTTTGAGTGACAGCAAGTCTCCTCAAGTCTCCAGTCCTCCTCTCCTAGTACTCATAGGTCGCAGTAATTCTACGATTTACAGTTTCACACCGGTTGCCCAGTGGTTATCGCTGAAGGCTGAGTGACAATAAGTCTCCTCAGGTCTTCAGCTAACGTCTCCTCTCTCTTTCGCATATCATGACAGAGCTACGATTCGTTGCAGTCCTTATATCTCTAGCACCTTCCTCAGTATCCGTGCAGTTCCCAGTAGTGCTGTGGTCTGTACGGTCTCTATCCTCCCCCTAATCCCGATCTCCTCCAGTCTCTCCCTCAGCGTTTTGGGGACAGTTCCTAGTGCTCCCACTATGACCGGTACTACCCTGGTTTTCATGTTCCACATTTTCTTTAACTCCCTTGCTAGGTCCTGGTATTTTTCCTTTTTTCACCCTCCTTCTTTTTTACTCTATGGTCTGCAGGTACAGCAACGTCTAGTATTTGGCAGGCCTTCCTTTTTTTGTCTACTATTACTAAGTCCGGCCTTCTTGCCTGGATGAGGTGGTCAGTTTGGATGTCAAAGTCCCACAGTAGTTTGTGGCTGTCACTCTCCAAAACTGCCTCTGGCTTGTGCTGATACCACTTTTCCCCATGGTTGAATCCCATTTGTTTACTTAGTTCCCAGTGTATCATCGTTGCTACTCTATCGTGTCTATGCTTATACTCCTTCTGGGCGAGTTGGCTACATTCACTAGTTATGTGGTTTACTGTCTCATCTCTTTCACCGCACATGCGGCATTTGCTGTTTGTCTGTGTTCTGTCGATTTTTGCTTTTATGTAGTTTGTCCTTATGCTTTTGTTTTGGGCTGCCATGATGAGCGATTCTGTTTCTCTCTTAAGGTTCCCCTTTCGTAACCACGTCCATGATTTCTCGTCTGCTATATCTTTTATCTGTCTTTTAAACTCGCCGTACAATTTTTTCCCTTCCCACTTTTCTTTTCTAGTTTGCTGTACTGTTCCATTGTTTTCTACTTTATTGTTTGTTGCACTATCCCTCGCGCTCTTTATGATTTCTTCACTATTTGTTTGCGCATATCTATCTAGGACTACTTTAGCTCTCTGGACACAATCTTCTATGCTGATGAGCCCCCTACCACCTTCTTTTCTCTTAACGTATAGCCTATCTGTATCATCCCTAGGGTGTAATGCTTTATGCATCGTCATAAGTTTCCTTGTTCGCCTATCCATTGATTGGAGCTCTTCCTTTGTCCATCCTAGGAATGGTCCTGTATACCTAACTACTGACACAGCCCAGGTGTTCATTCCTTTTATTGGATTTCTGCTATTTAATTTGGTTTCTAATATTTTCCTTATCCTTCTCAGGTATTCTCTCTTAATTTTCTCCTTCATCTCTTCCCGTTTTATCGTGTCACATTCAAGGACACCTAGGTACTTGTATCGGTCTTGTGCAGTCAATGCCCTAATCTTGTTGTTGTCCGGAAGTTCAATTCCCTCAGTCATTGAAAGCCTTCCTTTATGCATCACCATGATTGCGCATTTTTCTATCCCAAATTCCATTCCTATGTCCTCACTATATTCCCTCACTTCGTTGAACAGAGTCTCAAGCTCTCCCCTGTTTTTTGCAAACAATTTAATATCGTCCATGTACATTAAGTGGTTGACCTTTCCTTCTGTTTTAGAGAAGTGGTATCCTTTGCTGTTTTTCAGGATTCTGTTAAGCGGTATCATTGTTAGAACAAATAATAGTGGGGACAACGAGTCTCCTTGGAAGATTCCCCTTTTTATCCCTACCTCGGCTAGTTTGTCCCCTGCGGCTGTCAAATCTACTTTCCAGTCTTCCATTGAATTACCAATGAATTTAACCACCGGTTCGCTAATTTTGAACATTCTAAGGCATTCGAGTATCCAGCTATGTGGAATCATATCGTATGCCTTTTTGTAATCTATCCATCCCATTGCGATATTCTTTCTCCTTTTCCTTACTTCTTTTAAGATCATCTGGTCTATGTAGAGTAAATCGTTTGCCCCTTTGGTTCCTATCCTACACCCTTTCTGTTCTTCTGGTAGTAGCCCCCTTCTATCCATTGACATGTATATTCTCTCTGCTATTTGCCCGGTCAGGATTTTCCACATAAGTGGTAGGCAAGTGATTGGTCTATAGTTGCTTGCTATGTTCCCCTTTCCCGAGTCTTTTTGGATGAGGGTGGTTCTGCCTTTAGTCATCCATTCTGGATCTTTGCCTTCATTTAGACAATTTTGGAGTAGGTGAGTGAGTCTGCCGTGTAACGTGGTGAATTTTTTGAATTATTTTTTATATCTCTAGCACCTTCCTCAGTATCCGTGCAGTTCCCAGTAGTGCTGTGGTCTGTACCCATGGATGCCGTCGGGACCCGGTGCTTTCCAGTTGGCTACTTTCCTAAGAGTATGTTTCAATGTGGTTTCATTCAGTACTATTGGTTCTCCCTTGTCTATATGTTCTAGTTCTTTTCTCATGTTTCCTAACCATTGCGGTGTTACATTGTGTCTTTTTGGGTGCCCCCATATGCTATTCCAATAGTTCTTGGCCTCTGTGGCATCTGGTTTTATGTCCTGCCTTCTTTCCCCATTATTATTATTATTATTATTATTATTATTATTATTATTGTTATCATTATTATTATTATTATTATTATTATTATTATTATTATTATTATTATTATTATTATTATTATTATTATCATATGTTTTACATCAGCAGCAGCTGGTCAGCCTCGCTGGAGGTCAAATGAGAGCATGTCTCTGCAATGCTCGAGGACATCCCTTAGTATACTGCCAGACTTCAGTGGTGCCATTGGCCAGATAGTTCCAGTTTGCTACTCCATTCAATCTTTTTTTAGGTGTTGTTGACCATTCTCAAGACTCGAACAACTGAAAACACTTACTTCACCCTCATGTTCTATAATTTCTTTAGCTCTCTGGCAAGGTCTACATATTTATTGAAATTTTCACCTTATTTTCAGCTCCACCCTGTGGCCTGCTGGGACAGCGGTCTACCATTTAGCACGTTTTTCTTTTCTCTATTCACTCCACACTAGCAGTAACTAGTGGCTCAGACCGGAGATCAAGTGACAACAAGTCTTCCGAATACCGTGACACTCTCCTTGAATTTTTTGCTGATTTCAGTTGCAATGTCACCAGGGTTGTTTTGTCTCTTTCCCCAGATTCCCAGTTTTCCCAAATTTTTTGCGATGTTTTTGGGGACTGTCCCTAGAAATTCGACCATATTGGCACTGCTGCCGTTATTGTCAGACTCAAAAGCTGGATTTGATTTCATTGTTCTACCATAACAATAAAAAGAACAATCCTCACCTAAATGAGGATCAATAACCAATTTGTAAAATCCATATACCTTTAACGTCGTTTGAACTCACGACCAACTGATTGCCTAGAGACTGTCTCGCTGAGTGAGATGAGGTTTTAGATATAAAAGAAAACTAAGATACGCATGGTCTCATTTCATTCAATTTTTCTTTCATCATATATATGATATAAAAGATGTAGTAAACATCTTTCGATTTGAAGTAGGAGTGAAGTATGACTCTGCAGCAACCAGAAATAGACAGAATTGGGAGCAAAAAAGAGAAGTTATGAACAGAGAGAGAGAGAGAGAGGGCATAGTAAGGGAAAGAGAGATATAGTGATCGAGGTGCCTTATCAACATAAGATGGTCGTTTCAACCGATAAACAACATAATGTCGTCTTAATTTGACAGACTTTTATTTTCCTCACGACTGTCTTGTTACGTTCTCCGTATCCCTTAGCATCGTCACGGTACACCGTTCGGCCGACCGGAAATGGGAAACAGGAAACTGGGACGGAAGTGTCTTTATACATTGTCATTTCTTTTGATTAAAGCACGCGTGTACGTGTCTGTGCTTGTGTGTGCATATGATCAAACCCGTGTGACAACCAAATTGCATTGGATACACCTGCTCTCGTATGATCACTGAAGTTAAGCAACGTAGAGTGTGGTCGTTGACCATCCGGGAATAGTAGGTGCTGTAAGAAGCTTTGGATCATCTATAGGGGCCCTTGGAGATCTCTTGAATCATTTTCGAGGAAGCAACCGATCTTCACATTACACCCATTAACACGAGTCAATGACCCACGCTCCTCCTGCTCTTAGGATCCTGGTCCCTGACTGGTGGATGAATCGAATCTGTTCCTACGTGTGTACATTAAACTGAATAGCTCTCAGAGATCACATACTCTGCCAATACCGTTCGCCAACGAAAATTTGAATGAAAATAAATTGCTCGTTTTAAACCTGCAGAATAATAAAAAATACATCCCGTCCGAAAATGTAAATACGAAGCCTATGTCCCAACCTTCATTTGATCTTTTGGTGATAAGCCAGAAATTATTATCACTAATGAGTCTGATATTTATCGGGTGACCATTGATGTGTTCTCGTGACGGATTAAACTACAGCAGAGTTAGGTACCCTCTGTAATAGTCGGGAAATTACTAGGGATCTGATTCGGTATCGTTCTCTTGTTTTTTCCTATCTTTTATCTTCCTTCTACGTTTTCCTTTGAGTCAAAGAAGGGGATACTTTTGAGTACGCATTGCAGATTCAGCAGACACTTTACCCTAACTCTCTTAGAAAGGTCACTTCAGTGTCGGTCAATGGTCTATGAAGAAAAGAGGAGGACTTCACTTTACAGAATTGGCAACCTTCCAAGTTTGATTCATTTCTATTTGTTTGTAGCACTTATTAATTTTTATGCAGTTTCATAGTATTTGCTTTCTTCTATATCGACTTTTATCTCATCATCATCATCGGCCTTTTATAGTCCGTTTTTGGATATACACCTTCCCCAAGATTCACTACACCTCTCTATCGTGAGCGTTGCAGGGCCAATAATTTCCTAATTTATCAAGCTCGTCACGCTATCTCACTTTCTGTCAGCTACAATTTTGCATGTGATCTCTGGGGATTCACATTATGAGACATGATGCCCAGCGATTGTCTGCCATTCTTGCAACATGACCAGCCCATTGCCATTTGAGTTTTCGAATGGATTTTATAGCTCAGACTCCTGGTTTTCCCCCTTTAATATATTTTGCTGTCGTATGATCTCTCCATGTGATGCTTCTTACAGGTGCGCGGTTTTAGGGTCAGTTTCTTGTCTATGTATTTCCAAACATGCACTCAGTGTTCCCTGAGGCAAAATATTTCTATCCACCCAGGCCTTCATTAATGCCATCACTTCTTTTCAGCTAGTTTGCCTAAGCTACCAGAAATGATAGCAGCATTTGAGTACTTTTGATTATTCAATTACATAAAAGCATATAATATAAAAAGAGAGAACGTGTTAAGTTAATTAAATTGGGAGATTGTCACATAATACAGATATCATTTTGTACAATAATCTTTCTGTTACAAATAAGTAGTCTTCAGAGGGAATTAACTCTTGCATAAGAATGTGGAAGGTATTTCCTTCAGGATGTTACAGACAAAAATATTGACATATACTTGGCATATAACATAAGTAGATTCTTCTGTCTCCCCCATCTGCACAAGGCAGTACAAAGTGAAAATGCCCAAGTCATTCGCACCGCTATTGATCTTTTCTGAAGGAAACAGTATCCAGATTTCTCCAATAGCTTCGAACATTAATTTCATTTTGTCTCCTTTTTCACAGTGCGTTGGGAATTGTTATGATAATTTTTATCAGTTGGAATAATTATGAGAAGTAATATAGGAAGATGGAGAAAGTAGTCAATGACATGGTGGGTCGACTCACATGGGGGTGGGTGACAGACAGGCTATGGAACTTTAGTGTTTCTGAAACGGCTCTGACCCAGCGCTTGGGTAAACGCCATCTTGTCTGGACTCCTGAATTTATGAGATTGTAGATCCTAAAAAGGCTGATTGGTTGGTTGTCATTCATGTCAAGTGTCCGAATCATTTAATTCTCTGGAGCTGGATTAGTGGATTGGGATTGCTCCCAGAAATCCTTCCATCTTCTCGTTTCGAATCAAGCTCCACTCCATCTCACATTTAGCGATTTTCATTTCCTAGGATTTGGTTACTATCAATGTGTGACACTAGTGGGACAGTGCAGGCAGGAAGATGACTCAAGCTAGGCCTTGATTCCCATGGGGATGTTGTGTTGTCTCTGTCCAACTTGCTATCTCCGGGGAAGACGCTAGCCAGGTATTCCCATTTATAATAGAAGTATGTAAAATCGTATAAAATGTTTAATCTCTGCCCTAAAGTTTGAATTATATTCATTCATGATACTAGGTAGACGAATGATATATCTACGGACCATGTCATATGTTAATGGTAGTTGCTCTTGAAAGCTGAGAGGATGATTTTAGAATATATATACATTATACTGTATATACTTTATACTTATATATCTCATTTAATTGTTATCAAAATATATTCTAAAATGCTTAATGCTATATAAATTATGATATGATAATGTTTATATCTGCAATAATGACATCATGAGATATTTTATATATTACACAAAGATATATTGAGTGACCAGGGTTAGCTGGACCCCGGAGTAAGTTTGACTACATACCATTTTAGAACGTAGTTGGTTTTCAGTTACTTAGGTTACATGGCTAAGTAATATAATCACTTGAATTTCAATTTTAGAAACCTGTTTCCTGTTTTTTGTTTTTTTTTGGGGGGGGGGATCTGCGTGGCCCAGCATTCTCCTAAATCGTTTTCTGTTCACTGGAAAATGAGAGGGTAAAGTTGCCCCCGTCTTGGGACAAGTTGGTCCCTGTGCCACTAAGTCAGCAATGAATCAAAAAAGTTATGTTAGTATAGTATTACCACACATTGATATCAAATTTAAGCAAGATATTGACGCTCAGTTCAAGCCATGAATTGATCCACTACCTTGATGAAAATATTCTCCATACTGCTTTGAGTAAAAGAAGGGAACGACTGGTCGCAGACATGCCTATAATATTTCCGGCATTTATTTCGACGAAATCTTTTATTCATAAAAAGATCAGCCATCAAAATGTTTTTCCCTGGCTTTCTATGAAGGTCCATCACAATCCTGCTGAATTATATATTCACTCGTAAAGTAGAGATTCTGGCTATGATTCGATAAATTTGTTGTAACTTGAGCAACTTTATGTTGATTTTTGTCATTTTTAATGCGTCCTAGGCAACACAACTCACCAAACCTGAAAACTAAAAGCAAAAATAACGTTCTGTAGAATTACGGTCGTATACGCCTTCTTGCAAGCAGATACGAGCGAAAATAACACCCTAAAAAACACAAATTTTCATCTCTATGTTTGAAATGTTGGTTTGCTCTTTCCTCCGAATAAAATTACAGCATAACACTGGAATGTAAAGAGATAAAGTGGTAGGAATAAGCAGAATAATATTATAGACTACTCAATCCTCGTAGCAAAAAAAAAATTGAAAAAATAACACAGATATAGAGATTGCCAATGAAATGTTTTCGTAAGATGAATTAGTGTAAAGCGAAGAAACCTTTAACAATGATTTATATGGAAACATTTTTCAAGCGTCTCCTGACTCAAGGATGGTTAGGACGGTATATCAGTCTGAGTCGACGGTTGTAGTGGTGTGGGATAAAGAAGACTTTGCTGCTGAAGAGATAGAAGAAAAGGATGTACGTTGCCTCTATAACGGCTCGCTGCAAAACTAAAGCTGAAATCTATTTTCACTTTTCGTCTTTTTTCATAAAAGCGAAGAAGTGGCGTTAAATGAACTTTTAAAAATCGAGTACTATCTTTACTTGAATCGCCTGAGATGATTTTTCTTTGGAATAGAAAGTGAAAAAGACGTGTTTCAGCAGAAGAATCTATTGATTGGAATGATGGGTAGTAGATATTTTATTGCTACCTTCAGGTGGATGAGTTCATGGTTACGGACAAAAATAATGAACTCACTCTCTTCATTATATAAGTAGATGATATTCGAGGTAATAACTATTGCACTTTTAGCGAGATTTGCATTATTTTATCATTTATTCTTTTTTCCCTTAAAAAGATGAATTTGCAGTATGAGGCCCTTCTTAATCTGATAGGAACCCACACGATTAGGGGTTACATGCAAATATTTCCCAGTTCCATCGCAGACATCACAATGCCTCCACTGATTCTAGACAGACGAACAGACTGATAAACAAACGAACCTTAAAAACTGAACAAATCCATGCAAACATTTCTGGTTGACAGTTTAGTTTGATGTTCATTACCTGAATAGAAGAGTATACAACCAATGCATTCTCCCGATAGTCACCAATGGAGCAGGAACATAGAACTTAACCAAGAGACAAATCTACAAACTGAGAAGCATTAAATGTGTGCATGAGAAAATCATGCTCAACCTTACATGGATAGATCATAAGACAGCATAATATATCAAAAAGAGAACAGGGGTCGGAAACATTCATAATCCACGAGAAAACTCAAATGGCAAGGCCATGTTGCCAGGATGAAAGACAACCGATGGATATCACAACTCACAACATTGATCCCCAGAAATCACATCCGGACGACAGAGCACAAGATGGAGAGATGAACTAGACAATTTAGGAAATACTCCTACGATAAAGAATTGTGATGAATCTTGGGGAAGGTCTATGTCCAACGACGGACGTTAAAAGACTGATGATGATGATGATGATGATGATGATGATGATGATGATTCACCACACTTCTCTATCATGGGCATCGTGGAGCCAGTGCTTTCTGAATTTATGTAGCTCGTCGGCCAAAATTTTGCATATGATCTCTGGGGATCCACATTATGAGTTGTGATGTCCAGCAGTTGTCTGTCAATCTTGCAACATATCCAGCGCATTGCCATTCGAGTTCCTATGATATTTCGGACTCCTGTCTTTTTTTTATATACTTTGCTGTCTTATCATACCTTCTTAGCGAAGAGAACGATGTCGTCAGTAAATTTGAGGTTACTTCGGTATTTGCCATCTATCCTAATTTCTTTCTGTTCTCATTCTAAGTTTCGGAAAACCGTCTCAAGTCAGGCTGTGAAGATGTTTGGTGAGCTGGTATCAGCTTGTCTCAACCCTTTTTTTAGTTGAAAAGGCCTACAGTGTTTATGCAGCCCAATGAAGGGGCTCATGTGTCGATGTTCCAGTACTCTGACATATATGGGGTATACATGTTGTATTATTGCGTCAATGACTTTGGGGATTTCCACTGAATCGGAGGCCTCTTCGAAGTCGACAAATGCTACAGATAGTGGCATTTTATATTCTATTGCTTTCTCTTTTAGCTGATTTTGCAAATGGAGGTGGTCTATGATAGAGTAGCTCTTTCTAGAGCCAGCTTGTTCCCGTGGTTGATTCTCATCAAGTGTTTTGGTGATTCGGTCGATGATCAACTTGATAAAAAGTTTGTAGATGCACTTGAGTAGGCTCATTGGCCTGTAGTTTTGGGGTTCTTTCGGGATCCCTTTTTTGTATAACAACATTTTGATTGAGGTGTTTTACTCTTCTAAGACTTCACTTTGTTTGGGGCATAAGTTGGATAGAATGGCTAGTTCCCTTGTGATGACTTTTCCAGCTTTTTTGAGTAGGTCAATGGTGATGTTATAGGGCCCAGAGGCCTTCCGTTTCTTTATTTGTTTGATGACTTACTTCATTTCCCATGGAGTAAGTTCTTGGAAACCCCCAAAATGATTACTCTCAGCTCGTGCTTCCTATTGATTTCTCTGCTCCCTATGTTCTGTGGAATAGAGGTTTTTGCAAAATTCCTGGGCACGTTCAACAATTCGTCACCAGTTGTCCATTTGCTTCGAGCACTCTAGTTATCAGCTTTCTTCCTGTACGATGAGATTTTCCTGTAGTTTGGAATCACCTAACTTTTTCAGAAATGCTTACAATGAATGCTATTGTGTATCTTCTTTTGTCCTAAGGGTAGAGTAATGAGGCACCCAGTGAGGACCAAATTTATCACAGTAGCAATGGTCAGCACCACAATCTTATTAGCGATTACTGCACTGATTTTGAATCTCGAAATTTTATGAAATTACTGGACTCTTCAGAGATTTCACAAAGTCTCTTGGAATCTCACAAAATCACTGGTATTGCAATTTTCACGTAACATCATCATAAGTCTTTCAACGTCCATTGGGAGCTTAGAAGAACTAATTTGAGAAACAGAAGAAGATAGTCTCATGAACAAATCTGATAGCTCGCTAAGTCGAAATGAAGAATGTTGATGTCACCCTATTCATCATCATCATCATTGTTTTATATCTCTGACACCTTCTTTTTTTTTTTGCTAATTTAATGTGTTGCCTTGAAATCTATCCATGTGATGTTAATTAGGAACCCCCCCCATCTTGCATAAGGAAGCATTGAAAACAAGGAAAGGAAGCCTCAGTTTGAACCCAGTCCATACTGAGTGCTTCAAGCCACTTTCAATAGGTTTTATCAGTTTCTTTCTGTCATGTTAACAGCTTGTATCAAATTGAAATATATATATATATATATATATATATATATATATATATATATATATATATATATATATATATATATATATATATATATATATATATATATATATATGGGGGGTGAATAAAAACAAGAGACGCTGATGTAGCGATTAATCAAAGTATCCACACACTTCAATTTCATGATCTTCCCAAGAAATTGTTCTTGGCAGGTGTTTCCGGGTTTCAAGATTTTCTTATCCACTTCAGGAGCCAACGAACGGTAATTAGATCGATTATTTAGAATACATTTACACCCACAAAAGCATACACGCACATACACAAATATACACACACACACACACATACATTCCTTCTCACCCTCATCCCTGAAGTGTCTCTGCCCCACCTAAGGCAATTACACACCACAATAATATAAACTCGCATGCAACTCACACTTACAGTCAATAATTGAACGACCATTGCGTCACAATTTGGAGTCATGCATCGAAGAGTAAATATGGTCAGAATAATTTCTTTTTATGACATCATTGGCGTTTTCCAGTGGAATCAAATCTAAAATACGGTAAAGAAAACATCTAGAATCATCTAGATTCTGGAGAATCATTTCTCTCGAATCAAAAAAGCCTTTTTCCCAAAAATCAGAACAAAAAAAAAAAAAAAGAAACACAAACACACACACACACACACACACACATACACACACACACACACACACATACACACACACACACACACACACATACACACACACGGATGAAATATAAAAAAAAGGTAGAATCATTTACCATCTTTGATGTCTGCAGTTGTTCAATCATATGCATTTAATATACTTTTATGCACATTCCCAAACATATAATCTTAAAAACGGGCATATTTCTTCATATTCACAGTTGGACTCGCACAGATTCCCCGGCACACCTCCACTGGCCTGTGGCACCCGAAGACAGGCTGGTTGAGCCCTTCGTTAAACCTTATTTTTTAAATATTACCTTTTATTTATAAACTAGCGTAGTACCTGTAACAATGACAGTATATTTTTATGCAATCTCCGGGTAGATTATTATTTTAGAATATATCTTTTTTAGACATTGTCCTGCTGAGTTTGGAGGTAAGTTTTCTGCTTTCCCAATCACTACATTCAGTATCTGACAGAATGAATGAAGAGTGGTATAGACACTCCTTCAATTCATTTCGCTCATTGAATGTGGCTTCATTCAAATCTGTTGTCGATATTGGTTCTGTTTCATATCGTCTACCACATCTGTAGTCTTGGCTTTTTCATAAAGCTAAAAGGATCTGCGTCGAAGAGACTAAAATACAAAGAATTTGATGCATGAAGGAAAAACTGTTTTTAAATATGGAAATTTTACACCTTTCTCTTTTCAAAATTCTTCTACATATCTTTTCATTTCGCCAAAAGGATCTCTTTTGAGGAACAGCTGACTTAATTTCTATTTCTCTGTCCGGGACCTACGAATTGAAGTTTTTCAAATGGTTGCATAGAAACAGAAGACAAAGAAAAGAAGTTATGATGTATAGAACATTTTGGGGATGGGGGTTGTTCTCACGACAGTTATCCTTCTGGTACATCTGTAATGTTAAGGACACTTGAGGGGTGTCTCACAATCTTGTTAAATAATTTTTTTGTAGTTCTTATCGATCAAACAACAGTGGGTTAAAAATAAGTTACGATTGCTACTACTAGTTATATTTGCCTTCGTCTCTTCTAATAATTATTGGATATTCTTTGCCTTTTCTTCATTTATCTCA
Organism: Thysanoteuthis rhombus; assembly: GCA_963457665.1. Lineage (NCBI taxonomy): Eukaryota > Metazoa > Mollusca > Cephalopoda > Oegopsida > Thysanoteuthidae > Thysanoteuthis > Thysanoteuthis major. Next base: position 1,108,869 of record OY735217.1, read on the forward strand.
TTCTTGCACATTATGTTGTCGAAGAGCTGTGTCTAGCTAGGAATTCCTAAATCACTTATGGAGTGGACTTCTCATCTTTGTGTACTTTCCGACGTTCTCTGTGGTCCGTTAGGCATAGCTACGGTCTCATCACTCACTCATGTCTGTTTCAGTCTGAGTTTTCCAATCTTATTTATAGGAAATTACAACGTGTCATCACTCTGTAGGGGGGGGGAGATCCCAGATTTTATCATTTGAATTCTTTTAATAGTTGAACCCCATATCTAACCGTGATTTTTTTGTTTGTTATGAAATATAGATAAATATAGTCCCGGACGAGTGATTATCTCTTTTACCTCCGTTTGTCACTCGACAATTTATCGTATCTGCATTGTTGTTCGACAAAATTAACCTAATTTCTTGCTTCTAAAATCTGCAATACAGCCGGATCATTTTACGTCATTTATTTACTTCGATCTTGATATTACTTACATTCGTTATATAAACCCGTTAGAAACGAAACTGGGTACATTAGCCAACAACGTAACTCACGGTTAAGTAATCACCAATATTCTGAAGGTGGTTGATACCCCACTTCAGAAAAAAAGGTCAATATTAAACATCCACGGCGCAAAAAGGCTGGAAACCCTCGATATAAAGAGTGACGATAAGATTCCTTTCACAGACATTGATTCCTTGTTTCTCAACTGGCTCTGCCAAATGGTGGAGGGGAAAATTTTACCCTTGATCTTTTTAGCTGCATCAAACGTTGCAGAGCCTATGAGAGGGAAATTCATTTTCTTTCAGATCGAAATTGAAAAGATTTAAAGTAATCATAGACGCACAGAGAGAGAGAGAGAGAGAGAGAGAGAGAGAGAGAGAGTGAGAGAGAGAGAGAGAGAAAGAGAAAGAATCTACGTCAATTAGCGATTTTTTCATGACCTGGTAATAAAACGTCGTGTTGACATAGAAATTTATTCTGATCACATATCTTTTTGCAAGTTGCTTCCCTACCTCGACTCAATTTCAGTCTTTATTGAAAGTTGGTGTCAAAACTGAGGGTAATCATCTTATTTCTTTTAATGGTCAATGGTGAGGGAAACATTTTTCCACTTTTAAAGGTCAAAAGTGAGAGGATACAGTGTTTTTTTCTCTTTTAAGGGTCGAAAATGAATTGATACTCCCTCCCTTAAGGGCCAAAGTGAGTGGGATATCATAATGTAAATGCCTCGATAATTATTCTATAATAAATACGTATTGAAAATCAGGAAAAAAAGTATTGTCAGTGGTCAGAAATTAAGGCTCGTGTCACTGACAGAATAGCACTTTTTATATAGAAAATATTTTACAAATAATATAATGAATATTTTTTTTAGTGAAATCTAGTAATTTCATCAACTATGCAAGAAACAATATTCAACAAGTCTGTCTGCAATATGGCAAACTCCACTTTCTTCATTTGAGATTGAGGATGATTGCAACTTTTCTATGGTATACATTGTAAATAAATTCATGTAATAATCTTGCTCTGTTGGTAAACGTGCCGTCTATCAATTATTTTCCTGTGATTTTGAAACACAGTAGAGAAATGGCAATTTCATAAATGTTTTTATCAATTAGAATGCAATAAGGCGCTGCGTATTTCTAAAACACACCTTCATAGATATGTGAGACTTGTCAATTTAGTTCAGTTGGTAAGAGAGTCGCTTACCAGTGTTGGCCATGATTTCAAATCAGGGAGAGGAATCTTAATTTCACATGCCAGTTTGGTTTAACACGATGGCACATATAGACTGAATAGTTTACTCCCTTTCAATGAGGATTGTTGTTGTCACGGTATAAAAACTAAGTCAACTTGAGTTTGACAAAAATTGTGCAAACAACGTCGCAGGTTGTGAATAGATTCTATTCTTGCTGCAATCGTTAAAAGGCCGTCGGAATCGTAAACAACTGAAAGCTTGCCTCGCAGGCAAATTACAAAGAAATTAATGAAGTTTCACAAAAGAAAAAATGCATTTTTTTATTACGAAAAATTTATATATTTTCCTCCTCATCAAAATATTTCAACGTATCCTTTTGTTTTCTATCCACTTTCCTTGGAAGCAACACATCTGAATAATTGAGCAAAACTGGCTGCCGCAGGGTCGAACTCCACTCCAACTTCTATTTAAATTGAAAATATTTACAGCATTTTCGTATTGTATGCATAATGAATAAATTCTTTAGAATATACATATTTTTGTACAAATAAATTTATTTATTAGAATAAGATAAGCCCGTGCTCATCCGTATGATATATTTTTGTTTCAATTTTGCTCAGTTAGTAAGACAGCCTCCCAACTATCGACTAGTCATCATTTCAAATCAAGATAATGGAATGTGAATTTTGTGAGGATTGTTCTTGTTTTTGTTGTTGCGGGAGGAAAATTAAGCCACTTGATTATACGAGTATTGCAGCTCTTCGGAGAGCCATTCTGTCATGTGTCCTCCTCGGAGTATTGCCTGCTTGAGAAAGGACCGGGTGCACAGTCCAGTCTTTACCTTGCAATATGTTCTCATAAACTGCAGAGTATAGGTTGAGTCGGTCGTAGAACAATTGCTGCATACGGCATCTGGTATTCCCAGATGGTCACTCATATGAGTAATAACGTTGCTTACCTTCCATGATAATATGAAACTCGATGTATCCAATGCAATTTTGCTGCAAGGAAGTTAAGTGAAAAGAATGAAACATTTCAAAGCAAAAAAAAAATTAAATTATTTTATCAGGTTCTAACATATGAAATGTTATTGGAGAAGTCGCAAAACGGTAAATATTTTATCAAAATATAATCGATTTCAAGCAATAACCGTTTTCCAACAATTCTCGAATGATATATTGTTTCTGTAATATTCTTCCGGTTGAGTGGTCACAAATTTATTGAAAGCACAAATTATCACTTCCCTATTATCGAACATTTTATAACAGATATGGATTTCAAAATGCTTGCATTGATGATGATAAGTACGAAGAAATGCTCAATGGATATAGAAGATGCTGCAAGACCTGATATCTATTTTTCTTAGCTTAGGAACGGTCAGCTGAGAAGTATGAAGTTTCTCCCAATCATAGTTCATTTCATTCAGTTCATTACTGAAAGCATTTTAACCTTCTCTATTGCTTTGATATGATATGATGTGGTCTCTGTTGAAGCCTTAAAGTCTCCCAAAAGTGTTTGAACCGTTGTCTACGATAATTCTCAATCATTAAGAACAAGTTTGAGCCTCCGTTGACGTTTAATATTGGTATCCAGTATATCAAAATCTAAAACCACTGAACCAATGCTGAACAGTTCACACTGTAGAAGTGTTCATTCCGAATGATTTTTGACAGCTTGAGCATAATTATCTCCTAATTCAAAATCGTACTTGAAAATTAGTCTAACTTCTTGGGTAGACGCCATTGATGTTGACGGATCAGAAAACTGCAATAACAACAATTTATATCTATACTTACATTTAACTTCCAAGAATGCAATCACATTACTAGATCTCTTACTTTTATCATCGTTCTCAATGAAATAAAAAACGACATTACAAGAAGAGGAACATACAAAAAAACTGCGACGTTGTTTACACAATTAGTTTAATATCATCTGGCATTATTTGCGTCTGTAGTGAAATGTTTCCAACTGATAAAGCTGAGATGCAAGAAAAGACTCTCTGACATTGATACTGACTGGTTTTCTCGAGATTTACTATATTTTCTTCGTAGGTAGTATGTAATCTATATAAGTACCCGATAAGTAAAATGCCATGACTTGCTCATGATATGAAATGTTAAAAAAAAATAATAACGTAGCGCAGCGTGAAAATATTCCTTTCTCTAGCCTTTCTTTCTTTGAAACGCTATGAACCTATTCAAATTCAGTCCGAACGAAAACCTTTTTAGCATTCATAGAATGCCGACTTTCGTCGCAGTTAGAAACTTGTCAGTGCCGACTGTCTGGCCGGAAGAATAAAGTGATATCTAAATTTTTCACGAATGTTTTCGAGCGAAGGTAAAGATCCGATCAATAGCATAAATCCGGAAGGATTCTGAAAGACAAAAAATAATAAGCTGTTCAGAAACTCAGAGACGCAGCTGTTCTGGACCGTTTCAACCAGAAGAAGACAGATATCAGACAAGAAAGAAAAATCTGGCAACTATTCGATCAACGGATTACACAGTAAATAGGAAATACGAAAAAAAAGCCAGCATTTTGTCAGGCCGAGTCAGAAATAGAAAAATAGAGGAGTACACAATAGAATTTGAGTCTAGTTTTGGCCTTTTTTGTTTTATTTCATAAAATTAGGAAACAAAAAGGCTTGGAATGAAAAGTTAAAAAATTCTGAAAATCCAACCCTTCAGAAAGACATAAATCACAAGCGAACATGTTGATGACAGCATCGTGCCACAAAGTCCCCAGGGAGTGCATACTCATTCCAACGCAACTAATACTGAATGGAAATCGATTCTTATATAACTACAATGTACGAGAGGTAACTGTGAAGAATTCATAGATACACCCCAAAATTAAATCATTCCCTTCAGCCCACGTTTCCACAAAATTTCATCGGAATTCATTGAGAACTATTTGAGATATCGCGCGGTGTGTATATACAACTACAATGTAGAGTGAGATAAATTACTGAATCATCCCCAAATATTCAATCATTTCTACTCGAGTTCATTGTCCACCTATTCAAAAAATGTCGTTGAAATCAATGGAGAACTTTTAGAGATATACAGTGGGCAAACATATGACCAACACATTTGGAAACGTATGTAAGCACTTACATTCATTCTCTGCTCATATATCATCGAAAGTGTTCCAGGAACACACAAGCAATTTTCAGTAAGAACAACTTTCAGCTAGCCAGATCTGTCAATGCTTTGTTCTACTTCCGGTTCCCAGTTTTTCCTATTCACTCATCGAGGTACTGTTCTGGCTCGACATTGCTTAACTTTATCTCACAAAAACCAGTGTATCCAACTAGATTTGTCCGTAAACTCTTAATCTCAAAGAGAGACTCATCAATCCGATGGATTGAACCCGTAATACACCAAACTTGAAGCAAGCACTTTACCACAAGGCCACAGCGGTCAGTCTAGTAAATACGTATACCTTTTTTAACTTTTTGACAAGGGAGAAAAAGCACTGGCTTTACCAGACGAGAAACGTCCTCTGAAAGATATCACAGAAATCCTACAGGCAATCGACAAACAATGTTGTAAGAATTGCAGATAATCACTGGACATCGCAACTTGCATTGATTGAAAGATCGATTATTCGGACAAATCCACGCAATACTAGTGCTGCAACGCCAACATCTGAAACGTCTGGAGGATCCTGAGGCAAAAACTTTGCTGATGATGTAGTAGTCTTAGAGAAAGACAGGTAAGCAGCAGCAATATTTCACCTGTAGCTATATTCATGCCTTTTTTTTTTTCATGGTGAACACAAACTGTCTCAGTCAGTCAGATGCTTGAACTCATTCCGTCAAGTCCATTTTCTGCGCCGTTACCCCCTGGGCTTTCCTTTGCCTTTTATTCCGCCTCAGACCTGCTTTAAACTCTGATGGAAAGAGAAACCATCGTCTCTCGCTAATATAAACACACTTTCTTGGAAATCCACGCTGCAGGATTCATATTTCGGTCTTCTTCAACGGAGATTATCGACTGAATTGATCGATCTTTTTTTTTCATTTCGTTTGTCTTTTTCTTTTATTTATTCTCTTCTCTTGAAAATCTAAACAACGATCATTCTAGCTTGTCTTAAGCACTTATTCAAACATATTCACATATGCAACAGTGCTGTTGCATGAATATACAGTTAAGACATCTACTTGTGTAATGGTTAACAAGCTTGTAATGCTGACTATGGTTAGTTCGCCCTTCCTGGTCTAAGCCAAACTTAGTATATAGGTAGATTTTACTACAGTATTTACAGGGTGTGTACAGTTTGCTTCGATACAAGTTTATAAGAGTGGGACAATCAGTGAGGATCGAACCCATGATAGTTGTGATGGTCAGTATCACAAGCTTATAAACCATTACTGCACTGATTGTGGGACTAGGAATTTAATAGATTATGTGATCGTAACCAAATAGACACACGTTCAACCTGTCAGAAACAGCCTTTTTTTTAATGACGAGTATGAATATTCAAAGCAGAATACAACAATTTGAGCGATTTACAGAGACAGAAAGTTTTCTTGTAAATAAGTTATTTCTTCATTTGTCGTTTGTTCCTTAAACCAGTTATTAACAGGATTACACAATATCCCCGAGGATTTTTGCAAAATTACTAATTTCACAATCTTACAGTATACTCTCAAGAAGTCTACAGAAATCTCACTTACTCTTTCTCTCTCTCTTTAAACACACACACACACATATATATATATATATATATATATATATATATTCCATCATTTTTTTTCTTATCTTTATATTGCTTGCCCACGTGCAGGTGCATTTTAGTCCCTGATATCGTCTGTTTTGGTCCGTATGGAGCCATTTCTTTCAAGAGGCTTTTGTGTTGCATTGAAAAAGAAAAAAGGAAGAAAAGAAAAAAAGAAATCGATTAGTCCAAGTCGTATAATCCTCTAAACAATGACACTTGTTATCGTGTGAACTTACACTGATCTTTTCTCCCTCAAAAGGTGTCCGCCATTGTGTTTCATTCCGAATAAAATTCGATGGTGGTTCGTGTCCGACAGTCGGATTCAAAGATCTTAAAACAAACTGGGCGACAGACATCTAAGTCTTTAGAGAACTGCAAACAAATCTAGGGAATCTCTAATCAATACAAAAGAATCAGGAGTTAAGACAGGTCAGCGTTACTTTTTGCACGAAATAATGAAGAACAATAACCATCATCATCATCAGAATAATGATCAGCAGCAGCCTTTTAATGGCTGTCTGAAGACATAAACCTCCCACAAGATCCGTTTTATCTCTTCACCGTGTGCGTCGCGGCGCAAATATCTTCTGAACTAATTTTTTGGGTGGTGAATTGGATAAGAATTCAAGGCATTTTTTGGATTGACACATTTTCTTGGATTTCTCGGCTAATTTGAATCGGATATTTTGAATGGCTAAAAGTGGATAGTTTTTTTTTCCAAATATGGCTGAAATTGGGTAGATTTTATTTCAAGGTAACTCATTCATTGTACGTATTATGTGATGCTCTTCCATAGGAATAGGAAACTCTGGTGGATGGGGGATTCAAGCGATACCGGCCTCCAGGTCTGAAGCAAAAGTTTCAATCCTACCTTGTGGTACTGGATGGGATAACGGATTGTCTACAGCCACACTGAAGAGTTGTAATAAAACAAAACAGCTGTCTGTGGATGGCACAATAATATATATATGTGTGTGTGTGTATGTATGTGTGTGTGTGTGCGTGTGTAATTATATTATGTATTGTTCTAAACGAAATAATGAATATAAAAAAATTTGTTCAAGATACCGTTGATTAACCCTTAACCATCCGTCACAACACATCAAGTTTCAGACAAGAAATTATTCTTCTGATGGACTGAAATGAGAAAAACATCTGGCCATTTTTAGCTATAAAAATGCAATTCCCTCCAAATATAGCCACTTTTAACGTTTTCAAAGTGGTCGGAATCCAAGAAAATGCGTTAATCCAAAGATTGCCAGAGATTTTGATTTCTCTGACCTTTGGTTTTCTAACGGCTTTTCCGATCTTTGTTAGCAGTTTTATGTTATATCTTTTTCTTGGTCGAATCCACCTCAGCATCACATATCAAAAGTTTTCTCCACAGTCTTATATCTCGGCTATGGCCTTCGAATTCGAGGCTTGCAATATGCGAAAATAGACACAGAAGCAATAAGCATTAGAAGCAGTGTCTCTCACTTCACCTGTTTCTTAGTCATAGCTGGGAAAAGAGAAGGTAGATTCATGTCTTTCCCTTGGGTATTATTGCAGAGAGAACGGAGATTGTTTCAGTTGGAGGTTGAACTCGACGACTGGTACCTCCTCCTCCTCCATTAAAGACTCTATAATTCATGTCCCAAATCTTCGTTGTCTATGTTATATCGTAGATTCCTCGTCGATTACTTGTTGTACAATGACTTGTGTCAAGACCTCTTCTACAACACAGACTAAAGTAACCAAGGTGTAGATCGTTAGTAGAACAGACTAGAGTAAACCAGGATATTAGATTTACCCCTACAAAAATGAAGCAGACGCAAACAAGCCTTGCTGCAGGAGGGTTAAGATCCACCTTTACCTCTATTCCGAATGAATATGATAACAGCAAATTTTATATTGAATATATGATGAATAATTCCGTGTATGTAAGATTTGACAGACTGGCTAAGTTGGTATGCTAGCCAGCTGCCAACCACTAAATTGTGATTTCAAATCACCGTAAGGAATTTCAAATTTTATGAATGCATTTGTTTCTTTAGAATGAAATAAGCCCTTGAGTATTTCTAACATAAATTTCGTAGGTATGCAAGAGTTATCAATTTATCTCAGTTATCAAAAAAGCTGTTGTGATTCCAAATAACAGTGGGGAAATTTTAATTTTACTCCCTAAATTTGGCGAGGGTAGTTCTTTTTCTTGTTATGGTAGAAAAACAAAGTCAAGTCCTGACTTGTACAGGAATTTACCAATCCACAAGTCAAATTGACACATTCGGAGTCAATCCCATATTTTATACATGTTTTTTCTCTCTGCTGTAGTGATAATAATAAGTCTTTTATAGCTATCCAATTAAAAGATGTATGAAATAAGAGACATTCTCAAGTTGGCACAGGAATACCGTTTTAATTCCAGGACGGACGTCTCAGTTCGTATTTTGATTTGGTTTCTGAGAAATAAAACTCAGAAAATAAAAATTGACGGACGATTGCAAAATATTTAGATGAGATCATTTTGATTCAGATCATTTTCCTAGAAAAGGATTTTAAGCTCTTTGGATCTCTGCGTTACTTGGAAACTAATTCTGGGAACCGACCACGGCCTGTTATAATTTGGAATGGGTTTTATAATCTTCGCAAATGCTTTTTGGTCAAGTACAAGAAGATTATCCTTGAAAGTGGGTACATTGTCCTTCCATAGATTTTGGTTCTGAGTCTCCAATTAGACTACAGGACACGTTACCTCCAACTTAGCTGACCTTTCAATTTTTTTTTCTGAAATTCTTTCATTATCCTGAGGATCAACGTAAGGCCAATTTTCTGATAAAAATAGACTTTTTTTTCTTGTCTTGTCTATTTCCTAGTAAATACGAGACTTGGACACACAGTCTTATGATCTGATTAAACCGTGGCGCTTATATTGAGATTATGCAACAGAAGGATTTTTTTCTGGTATCTCTTTTATTGTAACTTCAGTTGGTTTTCATCGTAACTATGAGATCGTCATTCAACGATCATTAATATTAATGCAAGCCGGTCTTATTGCGACAGATCACCTTACCGATCGAACGGTATCGTTATGACCTCTGAAAACACAGATAGATAATTAGATGAATGGGTACCTAATAGCAGTAATAAATTGGATGAAAAATAAGGTTGTGAGTCAAATAGCATTATTGATCCCGGCTGATAGTTTTTGACCTTAACTTTTTTTTTAGATAAAGAGGTTAGATCAGGGCTCAATCATGGTTTCTTTCCCCTCACCTGAGAAATTCTCTTTTCAGACTTTTCGAGTTTGGGTAATGATTCTCGAGAGTGGGAAAGTAGGAAAAGGTTTTGTCATTTCAACAAAAAAAAAATGGCGGGGTTTTGATAAGATCAAAGGTTAACTCGAGAAAATGGATGAGAAAAACGTGGAAACACGACTGAAAGTTATCGTTTTTCACTGCAGTTGACACAGCAGAATTCCTGAATTCGGCAAATTGAGTAAACATGAGATCAGCTCAAATTCGAAAGAAAGTGATTCTAGAATTTCAAATAAACTATATGATATTAAAAGAATTCAGACGTCGTAAATTGATTTTGTGAGGATAGTTTTGTAGGAATTTGTTTCTAATGATGGAAATGTGCAACGGAATACACTATTTAAGGATACAAATTGCCAAGACAGATTGAGAACTTTCAAAGTATCCGGGACAAATAAGCTCTCCGAATTATTCCGTATTGATATCTGTCCGTCTGTCTATCTGTCTGCCTCTCTCTCTCTCTCTCTCTCTCTCTCTCTCTCTCTCTCTCTATCTATCTATCTATCTATCTATCTATCTATCTATCTTTCCTTCTCTCTGTCTCTCTGTCTCACCCTCAGTTTATGAGAAAAAGAGGAAAACAACCCCCTGACGAGTTCTGTTAAATACATTTGAATAAATTGAGGTCTGCATTTGAATAAACTCGGCTCCGTCTCGTTATTCAATATCACTTATCAGTGAGACTTCCTTTCAGGGTCCGGTTCCATTTTGTCCATGGGAATAATTCAATTCCATATAGCTATATTCTAAATTTTCACCGAATGCCTGATATCCTGCATCTTTACACACATACACTCGTTGTAAAAAAATAGTAATATCATTTTGATATTCTTCTTGGAAAAGCAATTAGTAATAACTAGAATATTGCCCGTCATATGTCAGGCTCCTGATATTTGAAATACACTTATGCATTTTGAATAATATCAAGTTTTATCTCTTTTGGTCATCTATATTCAGCTTTTCCAAAAAGTCTCGTAAAATGAAGCGGCTTTTTATTACTTATCGTTAAGGAAAAGTGTCTCCAAACTCACTTTACCATTAGATTGATTTGGCAAAATTGGTAAAAGACAACTGTTGTAATCAAATGTATTTTTCATTACATTTCAAGAAAAAAGGAAGAAATCTTTTTACATTAAACATTGGAGGGATGATAATATAAAATGTGTATCTGGTCCACGAACCCAAATGTCACTTGAAGCAATAGATGGAGAATTATGGACCATGGGATTCAGTTTACAGCTAAACACTAATATAAAACCAACCCTCTTTTATGAACAGGGACAGCTAACGCTGATGTATCAATCAGGGGGGCACTTTTTACCCCACCCAACCCCACTTTATTGATCCCCTACTTCACGATTTGAAGGAAAACCTGCTTCAAGTACGCAAATCCTTTTTCTTTTCTTACCCATCCACTCCAGCATATTTCAAAGTAATGAGCGCAAAAGATGAGAGTCGTAGCTGTTCTAAAATCTGATAGAATAAACTGCTTCGATTCTATTTGTGTATTTTGTCTTTATTCACCTTGTTTAAAATGGATGAGGAAAGGGGAAATTGCCACGAAATAAATTTTAAGTTGAAAAGTTTGAGCCTTCGAGTGCAAATGGTAGGGATTTCCATCATTTTAGTTCTCCGGCCAAATCAATTTGACTTCCGTAAAAATTGTGATTGACGGTATTTCAAATATGTCCGTGAGTCGGGTCTTTTATCTTGCAATGGATAACTTGCAACGGATTATTTGCTACGGCCAAATCACGTAGGTTGGTGAATTCTCGTAACCTAATCCAACTTGAGCAACGTCGAGCCTGGTCAGTCCCAAGATGGGTGGCCACTTTGGATTACTATATTCAGCTGGGGATTGTATAGAGAGCCACCCGTAGCGACCTTGCTGCGGACGGATAAAAACTGATGTATGAATCGTGGTGGTTTACTTCGATCGATTCCGCAATCTAGAGGGTATTCATACAATCCACCCAACCACTTGAGTTAGCATAGTACTGGGCAGGATGAGACGGGTGAGAGCTTTACTTGCCATGCAATTTTCCCATCACCGATTGTTGGCATCGTTTGATTGGAAGAGTTATTTACAGAGAGTCTCCAGTAATGAACGGTGAAATAAGTGAACGACTTATGAGTCTTGGCAGTTGTTGAACACGTATTGGATGTTCCGTACGTTTGCTGGGTTTGTGTGCCTTGAAATAACCATTAATGACAGGTTCTCATGTATTGACACCCTCTCGTTAGCCGAGGGGAAATAGGATAGATAGATTGTAAGATAGATATGAACAGATAGATAGATTGATAGATAGATAGATAGATAGATAGATAGATAGATATGAACAGCCGTAGATTGATAGATATGAACAGAGGTAGATAGATAGATATTAACAGAGGCTGATAGATAGATATGAACAGAGGCTAATAGATAAATATGAACAGACTGTTAGATATGAAAAGACTGATATAGATTGATAATCAGAGAGTGAAGAAAGGACTGGGATGGATAAATAGCTGGATAGTATTTGATGTTCTATGTATTTGGTGGGCTTATGTTCCCAGAAATAGCTTCCAATGATAGGTCCTCGTGTATTGACGCCCTCTTGTTAGCTGAGAAGAATTCACAACATATATATATATATATATATATATATATATATATATATATATATATGTGTGTGTGTGTGTGTGTGTGTGTGTGTGTGTGTGTGTTTGCGTGTAATGCTTGTCAAACGCCCCTCTTTCAAAATTCAATTACAGTGGAAGAGGTTTGAGAATTTGTACACAAATAGTCACATAGCATTAATATGCAATGCCTGCAAATGATTAAATCAAATATGTACTTGGTGAAGAATACGGTGTATTTTTTTTAATTCGTCAATTAGTACCGCACCAAGTTATTAAGCATAGATATAGTAATGATAAGATACTAATCACATATCGATTAAATCATTAAATCGCACACAGAATTAGGAAAGTTTGAATAAGCTATAAAAACTCCTATTTATGAATTGAAAACATGCAATTCTAAAAGTAAAAACCCCGATCCAAATCATCTACTGTAAATGTACGATCCTTGTTGACGAATTGCGGATGTTAGTTGATCATCTGTGGATTTCGTTAAATTTCTCCCGTTGTAATTGCACCAACACTTGTCAGAATTGCTTGCTGAAAGTCTTTTTGGTGGCAAACTGACGCACATTTTTATGCACCTTTCTCTTGACGATGTTCCAGAGAGTTTCAATCGGGTTAAAATCTTGAAAAAATGGTTACCAGTCTATTAATCTACCGTCTCTGAAATCTATTTTAGTCAGGTTGTCGACTGTTATGCGTGCACCGCAAGAGTCGTCATTGTCTTGCACAGCGATAAGTTTCGTACATAGGCCGAAACACCTGTTCATAAACCAAGGCAGAAAATTGTCTTCCAAAAATTCAATATAAGCCCGAGGACTCTGTTTCACTGCATCTGATACACGCTAAGGCCCAACCAATTCGTCTCCAAGTATTCCAGTCGAAAAGATTTCTCTGCAATTCTTCCTAACGATACGGTTAATAGGAAACACTTCCAACTGTGTTACTACCTTGGACGTGCTCTTATCTGATTTTGTGAGAGATGCACCAGGGTTGTCAGTGTATTTCTTCACTGTTTCATGGTCCCTGCTGACCAGTTTAGGTATTTCTCAGCCTTTTTCAAGCTGTGTGACGATAGAATTCTTCTCAAACTGCAACAAATTACTTCTATTAATCTACTGTTGCGCAGAATATCTTCACTTGGGTCACATCGACGCAGGTCGGTGTGGCCAATTTTTATAACATTTTTTTCCTCCGTCTTACGTGAAACTGAATTTACCAAAATATAACAGCCCTACATGATGATTTAGCATGAACTGTATACATACATTTTTTCAATATAGATATAAGGAACAGAACAATAGATAAGAATTAAGATGGTGCGAAAGTAAAGATATAACAGAAAGAATGATGGAGTGAGGAAAAGAGGTGAGATAAAAAGAGAGAAAAAGAAAGGAAAGAAAAAGAAGCCTCAGAGAGATGAAGGTCTAGAGAGAGAGAGAGTGAATTAGGGTGCTTGCCACTACAAAAGGTTAACACAGGCAAAATTAAATCACTTGAAATATTTTTAATACAATCGGGTTTAATTGTAGCAAACGATAAAATCATATCATCTCATCGATTAATATATTCATGTTAGAAACAGTCAACCGAAACATTGCTTTCTTCCGTGTATGCATTTACGTATGTATGACTGTATGAAGCATACAGGCTGCACTAACTAGAGCTATAGGGCTTAAAATTCACTCCTTATTAGGCATGAAAATCTTTTCTTTGATTTTTGAAAATTAAACCTAACAAGATTTTTAGTTTGGTTTTCAATTGTAAGTTTTTTGTCCAAAATTGGTTCCCCATTTTGTGCCCGGTAGCATTCACGATTGTTCTTCGAAAAATCGGACTCTTTTTTAGTGATCACTGCTCAAGAAACGACCAAACTAATTAAAGTAACTTGAACGTTCCTTTTTTACCACAATTTCAATTCTAAACTCCCAACACGGCATATTGCTAAAGGATAAATTGCATCGACAGATATTGGGAAATAAGGGATTGAAGCGATGCATATGAAAAATATTGAAAAACTTTTTTTAATGCTCAGTGCTTAAAGCAATATATATATATATATATATATATATATATATATATATATATATATATATATATATATATATATATATATATATATGTGTGTGTGTGTGTGTGTATGTGTGTGTGTATAATACAAATCAGGAATACTATATGATATAATGCAATATCTGATGTGTCATGGGTTTATTTCATAAAGTGCTCGATACATTCAACATTAAGTTGAATTAGAGTTGAGCTTAAAATATGACAGAATAAAGGTTTCACTATACAAACACGTTTTTTCCTGCCCTGTTTGGGCTTCTTCAGGCCAATGGTTGGTTTATTCCAGATCCCTATCCAGGACTTTTTTTAGGGCGGGGAGGCGTTTTTTGGGATGGAGAACCCTGTACTTATTCTAATCATATATTTCTAATCTTTATTTTTCATTTTCCCTTCTTAGTTTTTGGTCGCTGCTTGTTATGTTTTTTTTTCTATTTTACAAAGTGGAAATACTTTACAGCCTGGTAGGTATAAATACTTTACAGCCTGGTAGGTATAAATTATGAATTAGTAGGAGATTTTGTAAGCATTTTCTTTACAAGTAGGTTTGTTACACATAAAAAAAAGAGCTGATGTTCTAACATCAAATTAAGCAACGTCGTGCCTAGTCAGTACCCAGATGGGTGATCATTGGGGAATACCATATACCGTAATCGGAGCCAATATTCGACTGGCCTTGGGATGATCAAACGTGTCAAGAGTAGCTGGCGAAGTTCCGTACAGGATTTTTTCTCACTGAACAATATTAGGATAGGATATTGGACGTAGATAGCGATCAAATGTTGTTATTACTTCAAGTCAAGCAAAAACTCACTTGACCATTCTCTCAGAAGCCCTGCTTGTGACAGCAACCAGCAAATCTGCGACGTTTTCACCTCAAGAAAACGGATAATGGATAATACATGCATCAGAGACACAAAATCCTTTTCACACTACTTAGCTTCTATCACTGTAGCGGCATCGATGTGGACAATGGAATCAGCTTTCCATGTGCAAAGTCCGGTCGTGTCTGTTTAGACTAAGCCGAACTGAAATCGTTTCAGGCACTGGGTGAAATGAAATGTTCAGAAAAGAAGTGGTCCGACCATTGTAAAAAGATAACAAAAACATTGTAGAAATTGTTCCTTTACTTTTCCGTTACGTACACACTGCTGATTGCACCTTGTTTCCTTTATCTCGTCAATCCACACATCAATATAATTACGTCGGCCAAAAGCAATGAAAATCTGCAGCATTCAACTCCTCGATAGAGTAAGCCGGCAAACACATTTGAATAGATCACTAGTTCCCAACCTTTTCAAGATCATTCCTCACTTTCGTCAATGTTACTAACCCCCCTCCCATTTGAGCCAGTAACATCAGAGTACAATTTTGAATAATCATTTTATTTTGCGTATAATTTGGCAGCTCTTCAATAAAAATTGGCTTATTTTCATAATTGTGCAGCTACTGCTGTATATTTGTTACGCAAAAAAAAGATAATTAGACACATCATTTAAAATTCAAATCTATAATACAAAATAATTGTTGCCATCGTAACTAATATACACAACTATGTTTTGGTTTGCAACTAGTAATCCGATTTGTAGGTCTCTCAGTGATTGGGCTCATTTTAAACCATTCTCAACTAGGTGCTTATTTCCAGCCTTTGACTTGATAGATTGGGGATATATTTTGATAAACAAAACTTTTAGGGAAAATTCAGACCTTGCATCAAACATCCCCACAATCCTGAAGCCAAAAACATACACAATAACTTTTATTTTCACCTGAGAGCCTTATTTCCCTCGTTTAGACTACCCCCTCCCTTAGGAAGTAATCCCCTCCCACCGATTGAGGACCACTGAAATAGATAGGAGATTCCTCTTAGGGAAAGTCCTTCATAGCATTTCTGTAATTTGGTAGAGACGAATAGCAGCCTGAGGAGTTAACACGCAAAATACGGAATAAATTACCAGAATATGTCGGGCTATCAACAGATGTGAATGAGTTTTAAAATAATGAAGTCTATTACGACACCAAAAAAACGCTTGAGGGTCTAGATATTGTGTAAATATGACTATGTGCGCATGTATATACGATTAGTATACCCTTTCTACACTATAATAAAGTGTTGTCTTCAGTGTTGCACTTTTAGATATTTGGCTGATGAACAAATAATTGTAGTTTTTGTTAATTCGAACCTGATGATCATTTATATAACCTATTATTTAACTATGAGATATGCCATTTTAAAACGTGAATTTCGCTCTATTTATTCAAGTTGGACATTTTCTTTTCACTATTTACTCTGGCTTAATTGGGTCTGTTAGATCAAAGATCGAAATAAAGCAAAATTGAACAATATTGTAGTAGGAGTTCAAAAAGGGATGTAAATCAGCAGAAACTGCTCGCAATATAAAAGTATCCTGAGGGAGAGAGCGCTCCAGCAACCAAACAGCAGTTCAAAGCGCCCTCAAGGAATTCTTTGTTTCCAGGACCCCACAATTTTATGCTTCTGGAATAAATGGAATTGTTTATAGTTTACAAAAATGAGTAGATTCGGAAGGTTTTTATTTCTATCAATAACTTTCATTCTAATCTGAAATGTACTGATTAAAGGTTGCCGACAAAAAACTCCATTATTTTCACGTGATGTATTTTTTTTATTTAAATGTAGACAATTCTAAATAGCAGATGTCAAGGAAGAAACTAAGAAGAAAGATCTATAATCTTTTTATTCTATTTATTCGTATTAGATTTCTCGAGAACTGCTGATCCAAGAATTTCAAACTCGACTCTGCTCTGCCTTTTTGACACTAACTGATATATTCAGGGAATGTCAATTTCGTAGCATCGCCAGTTGTTCTTTAATTGCGATGCATACACACATACGGAGCTATCCCCAATTGTACTTAGCATAGTGTGTGTGTATGTGCTGCAATCATGCAATAACCGGCGATTGTACACGATTGACATTACCCAGATATATTAGTCAGTTCAAAAAGGCAGAGCAGTGTCGAGTTTGAATCTCCAATTGCAATCAGGTGAAGCACCGACTCAGCAATAATGTGTGATAGGATGTTGCCCGATGGCGTAATTATATGATTAGAAAATGTCAACTAAAACTGTCACCCTAACTGTTAACACAGGTTTTTTCACTTTTTTAGCTCATCCAGATGGCTTGCTATATATGTATGTATATATCATGCATACAACATTCACCAGTGGAGCTAGAAGGTTGACAATGTCAGCATTTCAACTCAGTACGTCTAGATAGAACTATTTTTTTCTTTTAAGTCCACCCCCTGAATACTGGATTTTTAATTTGCAATGTAAGATTATGTTAAGTTTGTCTCTACTTGTATCCGGCTGCATTCACGTTTACTTTTTTTTTCGAATTCTGACTACGATCCAACAAAAGGTGCGACCAGTAACTTGTTCATTGGAAACCATTTCTTTTTATTTTCTAAATTGATCAACCTCAACACGGTGTGTCGCCAAAAGACGTCGGTCACTTGACAGTTTTTATTGAGTGACTAACCAGACCTGTTCTGTTTCAAAACAAGAACCCCTTGACATTTCGTTATTGAAAGATAATTGCAATCCGTCTTTTCATTGTCAGCATGAGATTAAAAACACGGTCCAAGTTGTTCCTGATTTTGAAGTGAATTGCACACTGGAAAGAGTCTCGTGAAATACTGGAAATACACCAATCAGTGTCGCTACGTTACACAAACTCCACCGTCAAGCAAAACCAATTAGTATATGAAACAGGTCTGGCTAGTCACTCAATAGAAATCGTCACGAGAACAACGTTTTGGCCAGCGAACAAATTTGGATAACAAGGTGATCAAATGAATTTCGTTGGTCCGAGAATTTGAAAACAAAATGGATGAAAATTGTTGATAATGTTAATATGTACGATTCCCAATTTCTAAAAGTTTCTGAAATATTAATATAACGCCAGCTATTGTTTGCTGAGTTGGATGTATAGATTTCATCGTTGGTCAAAACGGTAGGACTCTGAGGCTGAAAATTAGTCCGAAGTAGCTGGACACGAGAATAAACACAGGGCAAGTGACGTGGAATTTAATCAAGAACTTTTTCATGTCCAGTCCAGTTTTAGTGGATACAACGACGAATTTTCTTAGAAAAATATTTATTTTTATTTTTATAACATATTTTATCTGAAAAGAGAAAATGAAGTCTAAACATCAAGCATGTAAGACCATGACAGTAAATGACATCAAGGAGATAAAGATTTGGTTAAAATTCGTTTTACTCACCATGCAGTTATCCTGAAGGTACAATGTCTTCTGGTTGCATGCCGTGTGGGAGGTGATTAATTAAAAAATGGCAAACGGGGTGATCAATGAAAACTTACTTCTCTTGCTTTTTGTTTGGCAGTAATAACTGAAGAAAAAGTCCGAATTTTAAAAAAATGAAACAATTGAGAATGCTACTGGGCACAGTCCAAGGTGACCCTTTAGCATAAATTTACGCTGCAAATTGAAGCCCCACCCCTAACCTATCAAGGGAGGGAATTTTCGGTATACTAACAACTAAAAGGAGTAAATATTTAAATTTCCACCTCTGTAGCTTCACTGGTGTGGCCTGTACGCGTAATATATAAAGACATAGCCAGATAGCAAGACAGCCAACCATACCAGCATAAAAACTGAAGGAAACCAACGGTGACAGTTTTAACGACAGTTTGGGTTGACGGTTCCTAATTGTATTTCCTATTCTTTCAATGCATAAAACTCTACAACCACTGGGGAATATGTTGTTGTTTTTTTTCAATTTGTGAAGTATCCGTCGGGGATTTCTGTTTACAATTTGACTGTAATGATAAAATAGGAAGATACTTCCAGCCATTTCCACTGATGTATGGTTCTGGAAGATAATTATCTCTCTTCTGGTTTGAAGAATGAAGCAAAAAAAATTTTCGAATTAATTAATTCTTTTAATAATTTGATTTCTGTAGGTTGAGGTTTTGGGGCTTGGGGTTGAGGTTGGGATAAGAGTTAATGATTTTGAAGAAAGAAGCGATTATTCATGTACACTGCATCTCTGTGTGGGTAGCAGAGAATAAGTTCCCATTTCACTATCATAGTTACATTGTTAATAGAACTTCATTTGTAAAATCTTAATCTTTTTTTTCTAAAAAGGAACAAATTTCCAGATCGTTGTAGAGCCTGCAGGGTTTCTCAACTTTTTCTCCTATGCCCCTTTCTGACTTTTTCAAAAAAAAATCTATCTCTCCACCGATCAAGGTCCACCCTTTCACTCACTGCATATTGTCCGATACTTTTAGACAAATAGATATTAACATCAAGTAGTTTGCCTGTACATTTTCAAAAAAATCATTGATTTCCATGATGCAATGTCCTGATTTGGCAACGACGGAGATTTCCCAATAGATTTTTCACGTTGGATATTTAAAGCTAAGGAAGACTTACTGCATAATGAAATTACACGATAAAAGAAATGATAATTAAGAACGAAAATATTTATTTTAGAAAAATAGGTATTTTGTTATCGATACGTATTTTGTTGCAACCCTCACTTCCTGACTTTACCAACAAAAAACAAGAGATCACATTTGTTTTGTTTTTTTAAGAAAATTCCATTTGCTCAATTAATTTCCCCGCTCTGCTTAACTTTCGCACCGTTGGGTTGATATTATCCCCGGTGAGATAGACTAAAATGGACCGAAAGCATCTGAAATTTGAAGACAAAAAATCTTGCTCCAGGAGAACTGCAAAGTTAGGAAAAACGATCCTTAACCAAAAATTGAAAAGTTGGTCATCATCATTGGGACCAGTTTTATTAATACGGTTCAAATCAATTTCGATCAATGACAATAAAAATAATAAATGATAATCAATAATGACGATTAACAATTGTATTGACTCATTTTTTTAAAACACTTTTAATTCTTATCATTCTGAATTTACATTTGGATACTCACACCCTTGTCAGGGAAACTTCGATTAACTGAACATTATCTGACTTTCAGATTATCCAAACAAGATTTTAAGATCCCGTTCAGTATGGCGTCCTTTTTTATGATTGGATCAGGTATCCAGATAAAAAATCATTCGAACGAAATACTTCCCACCTGTCAGATAATTGAGGTTCCTTTGTAATCGATTTAAAGTTAATTTTTTTCCTTCATGATCATTAGGAAAAAAGATATTGAAGCATCTGGATTTCAGCGTAACTGTTTTTTCCTTATTTGTTGGGAAACAAAGAAAACCATTTAAAAAAATCTTTACCATGTGACCTTTGACGCTACAGTTTCATAGTAAGCGTATACAATGTATTTTGACCAACATGTTATCATTCTTTCAATAGTTTTTTCGTATCATTAACATTCAAAGAGTTTTCTGGACGATTGAGCCCCTTCTTGTTCTATTTTGTTGTTCACACGACATTTCGTTCGATCTATTCAACGGCATTCTTCAGGTGTAAATTTCGAATCCGATGCTAGTATCATGAATTCTTTTTCTCAACGCTCCTTATAGTAAGATTCCGATATTTTTATTTCCTTTCCCTTTTTAGGCAAGGATTTCCATGTAATGTTATTATGTTAAATTTCATATCGACCTCTAAGAAGGATTTCGACAGAAATTCAATCAACTTTTTTTTCATACAACCAAATGTAATAATTACAAGTTTGAACTCTGGAGATTTCCTTCTCTTTTTCAATGTTTCATTCTTTGAGAACAAATAGTCATTAAGTAGACTTCCAGAATTATTTTCCCCTTTCTATTCATTCTGCCTTATATATATATATATTGCTTAGATACCCTGGGTCAGTGATAATGCGGTATCGGCCTCGAAACCAGTATCATCATCTAATGAAGGCTCTATTCGTGGCACTGTTGCAGCAGTCGTATGGATTCATTTAATTCACTCTAGATCATAAATAAAGTGGCAAAAGCTTATTTGAGAATATCTAATGTGTATATATTTTCAGGTTTTGATATGTTCTTGTTTGTCAGAAAATGACGAAATGTTCATTTCTGCTTGTGTTTTCTTCCTGAGTTGTACTCAGAAACAATCATGGCACCAATTGTAATATTAGAGTTTGATGGACGGGCCGGTGTTCTTACTTTTTAGTTTAGGACTGTTCAAATACAACTCAGGCATTTGTTGTTGTGGTTGGGAGTTCTTCCTTTTCACAGATTTAGAATGGTGAGAAAATGGGAACAAGGAATGACGTCCCCCCTTCAGTTCAAAACAGAAGACTTTCATCTGACCATTGCAGGGAGAGACTCGAATGGAATCTTCTTTTTCTCTGACACTTTCCTGGCTCTTACTTCTCACTGTGGTTACCTCGTTGCTTTTATATGTTCCGTGGGTAAAGCCATATGATTCTGACGTGTTCCTAAAACATGTGACTAGATTACATGCCTTGCTTTCATTCGACTACGTATTTGAATGAAGCAACATTTTGAACGTAACGCTATGGTTTTCCGTGGTCATGATATGTTATTGAATAAAATACGATTGACACTTGTGAATATTGCCTTTATATATTCAGCGTCATTGATTGGCTCCCTTGATCATTATTTTTTCGATCCAATCATTTAGTATTCTCCTTCTCTCGACACACACACACTTTTTAAATCCACTGTAATTTTTTCCATGCTGACTGTGATCAACATGACTATTGCAATTCATGCACCATTTTTGTTCAAAAACATTTTGCGAGATAAGTAATTCGAGACTTTCAATGACTTATCTTTTACTCCTATACCCTCTATTGTGCTTTCCGTGTCCTTAAAACCACAGATGAGTTGTTATACTAGGTTATATGGTTTCATACAGTTAAACCAGAGTAGAGAAAATAACAAACTTCTAAAAAGAACAGAGACCTTCATATTTTGTAGCTGTGACTCAAGAATAACAACTACGAAGATCTTCGTAAAAAAGCGCTGAAAATATTGAAAAGAATGAAAACATAACCCTGTAAAGAAGAACAGAGTCATTAGAAAAATGATTCAGGTTATTGATCATGAAAGCATCTGGATTCTCTTTTATTGATTTTCTTCTTACCATGATGTTTCGGCCCATCAATTCTTCGATCTTCTTCTGGTGAACAATCAGTAAAGAACGAAGTATGGCACAATAAATGAGTGTTAGAACAAATATAAGTTTTGTAGACTCTACACATAGAATTGAAGGGAGAACAAGCCGACCATTGAAAGTCAGTTTAGAGAAAAAAAACAACGTATTCAAGATCAAGTATATGAATCTATCTTAGACGATCATATCAGAAAAGAAAAGTGATTATACAATTCCTTTTGGGACATGTTCCAAATGATAGATTGGGAGCCTCGTTAGGTAGTGAGAAAATCGGAAAGAGCTGCGCACGTGAGGTGTGTGGAAAAATGAATCAGGCCAATGTTGGTGTCAATGCAATATACATTTCTTGGCTTTTTGCAAATAAAATTTTAAAGATCTCCCCTGCATATAAGGTATGGAATCACCTGTGCCGAACGATATTGTTCGGATTTGCATAATGGGTTGATTAGAAAAATATCTTTGCAACCATGTTTTTCTGTTAGGCCATCTTTTTCTGTTCCTACTGCTTCAAAATGATTTAGTTACTTAATGTTGCCAATTCAGATATTTTTCAATCTAAATTCAGATCGATTGTCAGTTTAGATATTTAACAGATACATTTAGATCTATGATTTCGGATAAAATATTTATAATCCGTAATTTCTATATATTTTTCATATTTCTAATAGATTTCACGATGGACACAGAGCGAATGTTTTAATTGTTGTAAGATGAGAGAAACCACTAAATTTCTGGTTCTTGAATGATCATCGATATTAAGCAACGTCAAGTCTTGTCAGTACTTAGACGGGTGACCATTGGGGAGAACAGGATGTTGTAAGTAAGCCGAAAGTGGATCTTACTATCAACTGCTCTTGTGTACTTTACCCTCTTGCACACTTGATGAGTGTACGAACGGAGAACGATGATGATTACCTGCTTAAACCTCGAGTTGTGTGCTGCGTCAGGTGAGTATAAAGATCACTTCACAGTAACAAGTGATCACGTTTTTTATGTTGTTTTCTTTTTCCAATTTTGCAACCAAGAGTGAAAAATAAGTACAAAGAATACTTGAAAGTAAAAATAATTGATCTCTTATTCCCATATCGTCCGTGGGTCTAGAGTTAGCCGTAGAAAGGATAGGCCGAACCATTGTGGAAACAGAAAGCAACAAAAACAATTAGATCGGTGGTATTTTCTGAACAAACTGTGAGTGTGATTTCCCAAATCTTGGTTAAAGCATAAGAATTACAGACGAAAAGAAAAAAAAGGAGACTTAAAAACTGTAAAGATTTCGGGAAAGACTAGCTCAGCACAATAGTTACACTGTAAAATAACTTGCTTCTTAAACCTAGAAGTTTGTTTTTTTCGAAAATTGTATGTAAGCACAATACCCAGCATCAAGATGCGCTGATTGGTTCGAATGGCGCTGATATTCCGAAAACAGTACGAGGAGAAATGGTGCCGAAAACGAGGGTAAGAATAAATTCAAAAAATACATAGAAGAACAATAGTGTGCTTGCAGCGCATGCGTAATCATACTAACGAGTTCTAATCATTAGTCCGAACAGTTCTTGGAATAATAATTACTCGTCTCAAGATTACAGAAGCGAATCATAATTAGACACGATGTAGTGTTCACGAAAGTGTCTAAACGGACGGAGGCGGCACTCGACACAGGATTGCAATGCAAAACAGCGGCTTCTTGTCGAACTAATGAGCTTAGTGTATTCAGGACGTTAGCACTGAGGTTTTTTTTTTTTTTTTTAAATGGTGTTTTAACGAGCAGGAAAACTGTTCGATTCCTGTCAGCCAGTTGTCCCCAAACACCAGGCTGCGGATCGGTACCTGGCTATAAGCATGTGTGATCACAAAGATATTATATATATTCTTCTATTTTCTCTGTAAAATAAAAACGAATTAATATCCCCAAAAATGATCGTTAAACAAAAAACAAAAAAACAAAATTATGTACATTAGCCGCTTATAGTCAAGATATCTCCAATATTTCGGTTGTGCAGGTGCAGTATTAAACCAATTTCATCATCAGCAGCAGCAGCCTTTTGGCGACCGTCATTGGACTTCAAAGTTCTCCAATGTTCGCTAGACCTCTCTCAAATGGGCGTCGCGGAGCTGATGTATTTGTTTCTTTCGAACTTTTGATCATTTGATTAATTGGACTTGATGAATGAAAGAGTGTTTATGTGAGCACCGTTAATTAGAGAAACACATGGAAGCTTTGAAGTGTTTTCTTTACATTACACCTCCTTTATATATATATATATATATATATATATATATATATATCATTCGAAAATGTTTTTTAAGTAAAAAAGAATGCTCAATCTGTAATGAACCATTGAAAAAATCTTCATACAAATCCCAAATTTCTCTTACAAAAGTGGGAGCCATAAGTCACTTTAGAACACATAAAACAGCCTTTTTAGGGTCAGGCCTACTGAAAACTCTTAGGCACTGGATACAGTCAAAGGTTTTTGTTTTAAAAAGTTCTCTACCGAAAATCGGCCATTGTGGAATATCAAATTGAATATATGTATTTGTATATCTATCTATCTATCTATCAATATATATATATATATATATATATATATATATATATATATGTATATATATATATATATATATATATATATATATATATATATATATATATATATATATATGTGTGTGTGTGTGCGTGTGTGTTTTGTGTGTGATTATATATATATATATATATATATATATATATATATATATAATTTTTTCCTATTGGGTTTGTGTTTAGCACAAAATTATACATTATGGTATTATATGTGAATCCTTGTTGGAATCATCAGTTACTCACGAGGTAACTATTTCGAGGATTCCATATATTATATATATATATATATATATATATATATATATATATATATATATATATATATACACACACATATATATGTGTGTGTGTGTGTGTGTGTGTATGTCTGTGTGTGTGTCCGTGAAAACCTCTTTTTTACCCAATAAATATTTTTTTCGATATAATATCCCTTTTTTCAGTGTACTCAACCGTAACTTGATTCATATAGATTGCACAGAATGAATTTTAGATCCCAATTGACTTAATAAGTGTGTCAGTATGATTATTATATGTACACAAAAACAAACTCGGTCGTTGGATGCTACTAGTGCTATAAGTATGACATACACGGCAGGAAAAGAAGGGGAAAACATAACTGTAAATAGTTCAATACGAGGGAGTGGAGAGAAAGGAGAGTTAGGTAGTTTAATTAAGAGGGTAAGAAAGGAGAGGGGCAGATGATTGCAACTTTGCAAGTGAGGCAAACACGCCACTTATTATATATACAAATGATTTCCTTTCACGTCTTCTCTGATCTCAAATATTTTAACCACTGCATTGAAACCTTTGCAACCAATATTTGTGCGTGTGTGTGTGTGTTGGAGTTTATATGAAATTCAAGAATACCAATCATCACAAAAAAACTTCTGCAATTGAATTATACTGGGCGGTGCCCGTTCAGAACGTGCGTGTTTCGAAGGGGTCAGAATCTGTGGTGTGTGGAGCCGCCTACCATATTAGTGGTGTAAAATAAATTTCTTATCAAATAGTTTTCCTTCTTTGGCAAATCGAATGAAAGACCAAAGGTTCAACAGTGAATCCAAATATCTTTTATAAATCATACTTTTAGAAAGACAAGTTTTTTAAGAATAGACACAGCTGAGTTAATCTGTTCACACTTTTTGCTTTCCGTTCAAAGAGAGTGTAAAACTCGGATGCCTCTGCTAGCCAGCTTGATCTTATTTGGGTGCTGGACCATCTCATCGCACGTGCAAACTGGGCAGTTGCCCTGGGGCTCCGAAATTCAATTTGAAAATAAAATTGAGGTTCTTATTATCAAATAGTGGACATGGATATGCTCATCTAAATCTATATTCATTTAATTCTTGAATGATTTCATGACTGTTTATTGGATCTATGTATTAAACCGGGGTCGAAACTACGATCTGCAGGGCTAATCCTGTATATTGCTTTGCCTAGGGGCTCGAATATTGTTAAGACAGCCCTGAACAGATGCACTGTAAACGCTGTGTTGGGCTAAATTTGCTTCCATCCTGCGAGTAATGATCTTAAGTTACATGGTTGATCCGGTCTGTAATAACGCATACTTGCTCAAACCGTAAGAAAATTGTGAAATCCTGCTTGAAAGTAAAGATATCGTTTGCAGATAATTTCCTTTTCCTTTTCCCCTTTACGAAAATTCAGAAAGTCATAGAACATTAACTCTTAAATTCATATTGAAAAGAAATAAATCAAGGGGATTAATTTATCAAAGTCATTTCTCTTTCACCTTTAGATGAGTTTTTAATTTTTCTTTTTTAGAATTCAATTTACAAAAGAGTTCCGTTTTTTTTTATTTATATTCATTGAAGCAGTTCATGAATTTAAGAGTTGAAAACAAAGTTCTTCCACTTTTTACTTTCAAACTTGATTGTTATTGCTGTAAGAATCTAACTTATGACGCAGTGGAATGCCAGCCTCTTTCTCGGATCGAATGCAAAGGCATGAACAGTAAACCTCGATGAACGTGTGCCGAAACTTTTGACTCATGCTACAGTATAGCACAAAATTGATGGCGTTATTGACAAGGGCTAGAATATCCATGAGATCTCCAAGCGGTACGTAGATGTGGTCGAATATGTTAGGAATTGTAATGCTGAGTACGATCAGGATACCCTGTGGTAGTTCGGTGGCAAGGAAGAGCACAATGACGGTAAGAAGCATCTTCGTTGTTCGCGAATGTTCCGAGAGGCGGGTTCGGTTCGTACAGGAGATCTGCATCATGTGTTTCCGCTTGCGAGTTTTCTCTCGGATCTTGTAGATGAGGAGACTGCCGAAGAAGAACATCAGCACGCACGGCATTAACTTACCGGTTATGGCGTAAAGCCAGTACTTGACCAAGACTGTCGTCCAGTTGCCAATGTTCGTGTCTCTAATGATGTACACGCTGGACGTACTGCTAGTGTTCTTTTCGATTATCTCCTTGGTTATGAAGTTGGGTGTCATCATGATTGCCGAGCCAACGTAGACACAAGCGATGAAAGCACGGGAAAGTTTCAGTCGTCGGACTCGGATGAGCTCCCCTCTGGCAGGTGATCGAAGGTGGGCGTACCGGAGAATAGATAAGAGCACGCACAACCAGATCGAAATGGTGTGGGTCGTGTTGACCAAGTTAAGGTGGAACAGCATGAATACCGTCCACGGCCAATCGTTCTTTTCTGGCGTGATATAAGTCGGGTTATTCAAGATATAAAAGTGCAGTGCAAACGGGACGTATGACACCATGGTGATCATGTCAGACACTGCCAACCAGGTGAGAATGTTATTCACAGGTGTTCTCATATTCTTACGGGACAACACAGTGATGTTGAATATATTGGTCACAATTCCGAATACGCAGACACACGTACTCAGGTAGCCGTGGATATTAGCGTACCAACTTCCAAAGTATGTCAGGGAATTGTAGGCGGACATATCTTGCTGGGGAGGGGCTAGGGTCATTGAGAGGACCGGCGTCGGTAGCGGTGGAGGCGTCGGCGTCATATTGGACGAAATTCAGAGTCGGCGGCAGTTGCTCAGCTGGTAAAAATATCTTTTTGTGCGTTTTTCTGGAGGGTGTTGTCAACACTAGGACAGGGAAATTATTTGCTTTTGGCAGGATCTTTTGTACTGAGTATAGTTCATCTGGAAATTGTTGATTCAAAGGAGTTTGATTTGAAGATTTCAGAACAAAAGGGTTAGAGAAAAGAAATTAAAAAGTCTTTCAAAAAATGTTACTGTACACTGAGTCATTTGCGTTTTTCCAATTCCATTTTTCTCTGTTACTTGGTTGGACTTGGAATCAATCTGAAAAGATGAAATCAAAAGCTCAACGATTCCGGATCTTTCATATCGGTTTTCCGTTTTTTCTTTTTCTGAAATTATGATTCCAAACTGTTCGATGATGCGGCCAATTCAACACATTTGGGCAAATCTTGTCTGCAAGAGAAAAGAAATGGAAAAATGGGTAATAATATGCAAAAATAGACTTTAAATACAAAATATTCTTCACAAACCAATGCAGTTAAGCTGAGTTGATTAAAACAAGAGCATAATAAATAAGACAATCCAATCATTTTAATATAAACAAGATGTCCAAAAAGTAACGCCTGATTGACGTCTGATCTTTAAACACATCATGTCATACAAAGTTTTTTCAGAACCCATGGCATCAATCCATGAATTGATTGGGTATGTAACGAATGAAATATTTCATTCATCTTACTTAACGGCACAGAAACTCTAGAATAACCGAGGCATTTTTGTGTGTTTGTCTTCATGTTTATTTGTGTGTTCTAATGTTCTTAGCCACACCATTCCATCTACAGACCTTTTAAAAAAGCTTTTGTCCTTTTGGGGCTTTATTTTTTATGGGTTTATTAATAACATCAAGATTCTCCAGAATATACACCAATATTTGTATATTTATGAAACATCATAGATTATAAGTACCCTGCTGGACAGAGGTCTTTCCCATCTCCTTTCATGATTGCTTTTTTATCTGCCATATTTTATCAGCAAACCTTTCTATCTCATCTCTACATTTTGTGTGTGGTCTCTCCACCTTGTGTTCACAACCCTACGGGTAACAGTCAGGTTGACTTCTAGCTCCATTCGTTGTCCTATCTTCTCGCTGTGAACTTTGTCCATTTCCATTTTTACTGCTTGATTATTTATACGATATCCCTCACCCTGTTATACTCCAAGATCCATATTGATTTTTTTCCATTGTTAAGAGTTATCCAAAACATTTTTCCATCACCTATGCTCGCTTTCGAACATTTTTGCAATTTTCTAGGTTTCGGATCAGTACGTTGTTGCTGATATTTGCTACGAATGATCATACGTGTGAATTTATTCTAATTTTAAAGAAACATTATTTTTTCGACACCATTTCAGTTCAGCAATTACACACACACACACACACATATATATATAAATATATATATATATATATATATATATATATATGTATATATATATATATATATATATATATATATATATATATATATATATATGTATGTATATATATATATATATATATATATATATATATATATATATATATATATACAAATCGGGAATGCAATACAAAATAATACTATATCTGATGCATGATAGGTTTATTTCATAATGTGCTCCTCGATAAATTCACCGTTGAAGATTAGATTGATTTAGAGTAAAACTTGAACTAAAAAGGGGTGGAGATTCGGTATCCGAACACGTTTATGCTTCCGGCCTGTTTGGGCTTCTGTAGGCGCATTATCATTTTTCTGAAGGAACCCAAACGGCTGAGAATCATAGACCTGTTTGTGTGACGAATCCTGCAATTCCTTTTCCATATATATATATATATATATATATATATATATATATATATATATATATATATATATATATATATATATATATATATATATAAATATAAGTATATATATATATATTAATATTTATATATATATATAAATCTATATTTATTTATATATATATATATATATTTATATATATATATATATATATGAATATATATATATATATATATATATATATATATATATATATATATATATATATATATATATATATATATATATTGCGTTATATTATATAGAAACTTATTTGAAATGATCTCCTGTCGCTATATGGTCAATATATCACTCGATTTTGACAAGATAGATAGGTGTAACAAAAAGAGGTCATTTCATAAAGGTTGTATATAATATAAGGCACCTCATAATTCATTTTCTCCGAACGAATATGTTCATTTTTCAAATACATACTGTCGCCTTAAAAAAGACAAATGTACTGATGAAAAACGAGATGAGAATTTGGGTTGAGAGCAGTTAGTTGGCCTATATATCACTGGCAGCAGTTTAGCTCAATGGTTAGAGCATTGCTTCGTTGAGGTGGCTACCTATTGAGGACAAGTTCGATTCCTTTAGCAGCCCAATTCTGTACAATTGTTTTATTATCTTAACGTTGTCCCAATTGAGAGATATATTATCTGCATAACGACGGGACATCATTTTAAATAAGTTTTTATATTCAAAGTTCATTCCTCCGGGCCAAATATATCCTTTCTTTTATTTATTCATTTATTTAACAATATTGTGTGAAGAATTGGAGAAGAAAAGTAGCTGTGTGATTATAGATTTTGCTCCTGTCGAGCAATTTGGTTCCTGTAGCCGAATTGGACTATGCACCGTCCATGTATGACGATCTTATGGAATATGGAATGCAGATTCAAATATCGTAGGGAAGTTTTCTTAAACTTCATTCTATTCAAAGGTTTCAACCATGGCCCAGTGGTAAAGTGCTTGCCAGCGGTTCTAAAGGCCATGATCTGATTTGCAGCTGAGTCATATAAAGGACTTTGATGGAAATGATAATCAATACCTTCCTGCTAATCATTCAGAACAAGAATAATGATAGAGACCTTCCAACGAGTATAAGAGGTTACAGCCACGTTGGATACACCTTTCTTTTTTTTCTTTTTTTAAAAATTATTTTTATAATCAAACCTGTACTCAGACAGGTGACCATTGGGTAATACCAGGTACTGTACGTGGAACAAAGCTTCGGCACGCCTAGCAAGTCGAAAATGAATCTTACCAATCTTGACCCCTCGACTCCCTCGATGAAGGTATACCCAGGGGACAATAATACGTGCATATTATCATCAGCAGCTTTTAAGTGTCCTTTGTTGTTCATAGAACTTCCCCAAAATTCGCCAGACCTCTTTGATATTGGCTTTGCAAAGCTAATACCTTCTGAAATAGGCCACAATTTAGTCTTGTGATCTGTTCATGTGATGTTTAGCATGATTCTTTCCAACGCATGTTGTGTGGTGCGCAGTAAGATGAATATTGAATAAAAGACCGGTACAGTTATGATATACGGTAACTGAACGATATGTACTGCTTAATATATCATCAAAAGTAATCTTTCCATGTCTCGGTAGTTACAAATTACGATGATTGAATAAAATATAGAACTTTGGCGAAAAAGAGAGTTTTCTTGGCTCTTGATATTCGCTTGGCATGAACGAACGTTTTATACATTGGCAAAATAACAAATAGAGAAAATGTTGACTGTTGTATGTCGAGGATTAATCTCAAACCAAATCTGTAATAATGTTTGTGTCTATTAGCAGAAATGGAAGACTTTGATCATCAAACAATTCACGAATTCATTAATGACGAATCTCCATGAAATCTTCAAAAGAAATGAACATACGAAGAATCACTGTAAGTGGGCGTTCTTTTAGCAACCTTAAAAAAGCATTAGTTCTAAAAAGAAGGGCCTGCGACCAATGTATCCTTTCGACAGTCACCTATGAAGGTGAAACATGAAACCGAACCGGAAGATTCACCCTCAAACTGGGAACCATACAATTTACACAGGGGAGATTCGCGCTCAAAATCGTATGGAGAGTTCAAAAGGCTGCATAGTATATTAAGGGGAAACAGGTTATAGATATATCATAGAAAGCATAAAAAAGACTCAAATCGTAATGGTCTTTTTCGAAGAATGTCAGTCAACCGATAGACAACACGACGTGGATCCCCAGAGATCATTTGTGTAACTCTGACGTACAAAAGATATCGGGACGAACTAAACAAGATCAGAAAGTATTGGCTCCACAACGACCA
Source organism: Thysanoteuthis rhombus (assembly GCA_963457665.1). Taxonomy (NCBI): domain Eukaryota; kingdom Metazoa; phylum Mollusca; class Cephalopoda; order Oegopsida; family Thysanoteuthidae; genus Thysanoteuthis; species Thysanoteuthis major. The sequence continues at coordinate 1,141,078 of OY735217.1, forward strand.
TGATAGAGAGGTCTTCTGAGTCTTAGGGAAGGTTTTTATGTAATCACGGTCGATAAAAAAGGCTACTGCGGTTGCTCCTGAGGATGATGATGCTTATTCGCCAGACATAACGATTTGCAACAAGAATAACCTACAGCTATAAAACCTTTGCTTTGTTTTGTGATGATGGATACTGGTAAACCTAGGAAAATATTTGGTAACATGTTCAGAATGACGGCTCTGCTTCGTAGAGTTGACACATTTGTTACACTTGAGTCAAAGGTGAGGTCACATCAAGGGAATAAGAAATGTGTAAATACTGTGAGAAATGCCATTTACCAGTCTTGCGACCCCTTGGTTCATCGAAGGCGGCTATTGAACGTTTTGTAAGAAACAAACAAAAAATATAAAAAAAGGTCTGGTTAGTTGCTTAAAGGAAACCACCAGGAAACTAACGTTTTTCGATACCATGCCGTGTTAGGGGTAATCAATTTGAAAAATTAAAGAAAAGTGGGTGATCATCGAATAAGTAACTTATCTTGCCTTTTTTGGGGCAGTGATTAGTAAAAAACGAGTTTCAGTGCAACCGAAAGAACCAATCTAGCATAAACTCAGATTGCAAATCGGAACCTACGAAACATCTATTGGAGAGTTTTAAGAACGAAAATCGACCTATCAAAATATAATAAGGAGTAAATATTGACCTTTTGAGCCCTCTAGCTCTCTTACTACGGTCTGTACGCGTGAAATATATATACGTAACCGATTAATCAAAACAGGCCAACTCAAAAAATGAAGAAACCTTTGCTGACAGTTTTAGTGACAGTGTTACTTGACAGTTTCTAATACTTTGAAAAGTGCCATTAACCAGTTCCGGGTGCGTTTGGTTCCATGGTGGCGATTATTGAATGTTATCTAGAAAAAATACCAAGAAATAATAATATCGAATCCATTCGGTTTGCATCTCCTTCTAGGATGCGGCGCCGGTTTTCTCAGATGCACATTTTCAAGCATAAAATCAATAACTACCAACATACGTAGTCAGCGCATAAAGTATTCAACCATCTAGAATAAACGTAATATTAAGCTTACTTCCAACAGTGGCTACTTAGTTCCCTTCAAGATACTTCCAGGAAGGAACCTAAACACTTATCTCAGTGTACCTTAAACTTTCCAAAACAAACTGCAGAGTCGAAAAATGGACTCAGTAAGCCTAGTTCAAACTCCGACTGAGACAGTTAGCTCTCACTTTGTACAAATTCTGTCGAGGAAGGCATGAATCCATTTCAGATTTTAGCCAAACCAAAGAAATGGCCCTCAAACAGAAAATCATGCATACTAAAGAGAGAACAATGATCAAGATCGGAAGAAGAGATCACAAGACAGCGCAGTATATTAGAAAACAAACTTGGATATCACATTATATCCACAGGAAAACTCAAGTGGCAATGGGCTGGTTATGTAGTAGGAATGTCAGACCACTGTTTGGCATTCCGACTCATAATATGGATCCCAAGAGACCATATGCAAGATTTAGTTTTTAAAAGATGGACAACTAGACAAATTCAGAAAGTATAGGATCTAAGATGGACAATCTTTAGGAAGGCCTACGTCCAACGAATCATTAGGAAAGCCTATATCCAACGGTGGAAGTTAAAAGACTGCTGATGATGATGATGGTAATAAATCCAAACGACAATGCAATGTGGAGTACGAAGAGCACTAGTCATCCACTGCATTCCGTGTCCTTGTCTGTCAATTAATGTTACTTGTTGTGGTTATTTTCGAGCGCGAACATCATTATCACTTGCTAATGTAGTGATTTTTTCATGACTGAAGGTCTAACTATTGTGGCCATGTGCTTGACTGAGCTAAGCGACTATGCGATAGTGAATATTTATTTTCGCCATTGTTACATATGAACTGTGAGCATTTACATTTTGCAACCAACGCAGAAAGGAGATTAATGTATCCATAAGAGATTACATCTTAAAAAATATGGTAAATGATAATCATACTTATTATAATAACTGATGCTAAATATCATTGAACAACCGCTATCACTAAAGATACCCTTTTTTTATAAATGTATTTGTGTAGGTTTATGTGCTTGTGTGTTCCGGCACTCCTGACCATACCATTTCGTCTACAAACTCAGATATTGGTATCAGTGCACCACTACAACCCACCTAAAATGTTTGTTTTAAACTATTGTCAAGAAAATGTCTTTTTTTACATTCTTGGAGCTTTATTCAGAGAATTTATCATATTCTTTCCATTATCATTCGGACTATCCTCATCTTTGTTGTTTTTCATACAACGTTTCGGCCGTTGCACTCTACGGCCTTCGTCAGGTAACATCTGGGAGATTTTTGGGAAGTAACGAACCGAACCCTTTATTTATCCGACGGGGGTATATCGACCGTACTCCCCTCTTACCTGACGAAGGCCGTAGAGTACAACGGCCGAAACGTCGTATGAAAAACAACAAAGATGAGTATAGTCCGAATAATAATGGAAATAATAATAATACCTCATCTCAAAAATTCCGAGATATATTATCATATTCTATTTTGATGTTTTCTTGTAGAAAGTGCAAGTGAAGTCATAAATAGAATTTATTCGGATCATATTCATTCTTTATTGGATTTTTTTTACATGACTTCGAGTTATGACGCTACGGTTGTTCAATTTTTTGACTGTGATGACTATTATTTATACTAATTGAGAACAATTTCTCAGCTAACTGTAAACTACTTAGTCGGATTCTCAATTATCGCATTGTAACCTGTGCATTAATGAATGTTGTTCTTATCTATTTATCTCAACATTGAATTAAGAAATACTCAATGATGCTTTATCCAGTAGGACAACAATCTGGAGAAAGAAGTTCAAAGCATAAAAACGGATTTTTTACTAAACATATCATATATATATATATATATTATTTGTATTATTTCAATACTTGCCAATTCAGTTTTACAAGCCATGATAGAGAGCAGTATCAAGATTATTTTGAAACAATCTCAAGTTCATATTCACACAAACGTTCAGCTCACATATACTTTTCTTGGAGAAAATAAATTTGCACAACATATGATTTTCGTGCGCACTTACTGCTGAAATTTAGAGGGAACATCACAATGCTATAAAACTTTCCGATAAATTGTGTGATTATACTTGAATATATAAAATCAATGGACGAATGTAGTTTATAATGCATCCAACAATATTTGATTGAAAAGACAATTGGGGTAGCCTAAGTAGATATCAATTTTTCATTATTTTCGTTATTCAAAGCCAACATCTTCAGAAAATGTGTGAAAATACAGATTTATATCTACTTACAGACCTTGCGGTCAAATTTTAGTTTGGTGTCCCGAATGTGGGATAATACTAATCGCTTTACGATTAAACCTGATGTTTTATAAGTGTATCCAACAAACAGGGGTGGTGGTTGAGTCTCGAGGCCTGATTAAATCTGATGGTTTACAAGTGCATCCAACGGACTGTGATGGTGGTTCTTTTAATTGCTCTTGAGTCTCGAGGAAGTATGCGTGTTTGTTGGAAAGAATGTCAGTAAGCGTTGTAAAGACGGGAAATATAATTGAAAACGGAAAAGGGACACAGAACAAAAGTATAATTATATTGGAAAATATTCTTGCTATATTTAAAAGTCTAAACAACGCACAGCCAATTTGGCCCTGGATGAATTTATTGTTCTTACCTTTCAAGCAATTTTTCCACAACAGTGTATGGGTAAAATATAGATGATTCTATTTAATTGTGCCCAACATTGATTTTAAATGCACAGGTGTTATTTTTCTCAGATTCTTACAATTCATAGTTATAAATAAAAAGATTCACCAACAAATATCTGAAAAAACTTTCAATAGAAAACGTCAACCAGAACTGTCAACATGCTCAACGTTGATTTTCTTCTTCAGTTTTAAAGTGAATCTATCTGGATGGATGGTTGGCTATTTATGTATGCATATATTTGAATATCATGTGAGTGGGATACACCAATAGAGCTAGAGGGATAAAAATTAAAACATCAACTACTTATCATATCTAGAATTAATTTGTGTTCTTTGAAAATCTTCTCCCATAAGTTTTGAAGGGATTCAATTCACAAAGTAATTTTGCGATAAAATTGCCCCCCTCACGTTTGAGCCTAGCACCGTTTACATACGTTTTTTTTAATTGGGACATTTTAGTGATGCAACAAAAGGCGAGAGAAGCAGCTAATTCATTGATCATCCCTTTTTCGATTCTCAACTCTTCCAACACAGCATGCTGCCAACAGACACTGGTCACGTGATAGTTTCTATTGATTGAATAACCAGACCTACTATGGTTCACCTTTGAGTAGAACCCAAACTTGAAGACTAAAAAGAACCGTCTATTTACGTAACAGCGTGACTTTTCTGTTTGTTTCCCTGCACATAATTAGGGACTCCCCCATTTGGAAATGACACAATTTGTTGATAAAAATATCGTCTGCCCACCAATAAAAAATGGACTCTTCCAATCACACAAAAACAGTCAACCTTTATTAAAACCTCAGATGAAATCGATAAGACGTAAATATTTATACACACTAACAGTAGCTTTGAAGTAGTGAACTATCATGTCTTAAAATAAGTTTTTAAAAAATGTGGTATCTTGGTAATTGTTCTGAATAGGTACATTTAAACGTATGTGTTATATCATGCAAGGGAGGTAATCGAGATAGACACGATACACAATTAGCAGCAGCTGTTGAACTTTTACAGAAACAATAATAACGATAACTAGAAATCACTAATTGGATTCTTACATCTACTATACACACACACACATGCACACACACACACACACACACACACACACACACACACACATATATATATATATATGTATATATATATATATATATATAGTTCATTTTCAAAAAGAAATCACGTAATTCTCTTATATCTGACATTCCAAACTAGAAGCAGGAAAAAGCTGTTACTCCCATTTTTAACGTCGACAGAGGCTAATCGTAGGGTTCAAGTTATCTAGTCTAGAACTCTCTCGTTAGTCTCTTGTCCATTAAGTTAAGCAAGACCCGTGAACTTGTAATGAAATCATTCCGATGTTGAACAAACTTGTCAAAATAAATAAAATACTGCTTCTGTACGAACGATTCACGAACTATTCTTCTCTAATTTCTCTCTATGTTCTAGTCGTCTCTGAATCTGTGCAGTGATCATTGCAAAGCAGGGAAAATAAGCCAGAAAAAAAAGCTGAAAAGAAATATCACGGTGTTAAAGAGCTGATGGGCAATGACAACATTGGATTCTAAAAGCCGAAAAATGACAGATAACAGATAGTTTGTTAATTAGAAAATGTCACATAAATGAATGGTGATAAAGAAACGGAATTAGAACTGACGTGATTCTATTTCATACTTATTGTTTGTTTTATCTCGTACTCAGCGGGTGACAAAAATCTTGTACATTCGATTCTGCTTAATATCACCGACGGTTATTAGAAGCAGCTGCACAATAGGACTACTCTTGTAAGACACGATTCAAACGTTTATAATCATCACTTATTTGTTCCGGTTATTATGAAGAAACTGCTTTTTATTAGGCCCGGGCGGCATCGATCCAGAATAGGCATTTTTAAAAATTAAATTGGAGAGAATGACCAATATTTATGTAGTTCTCAAAACGAGTATCTTTCAAATATTTCAGCTCGTGTCATTAATTGTGAGGACGAGCGATTTTTGTGTAGCTAGCTTGTATGCGTGTTGGTCATCACTGTAAACTAACCATGAGTCCAATTCTGTCATTGGGGGCCAGGAAAATTTTATGGAAGTGTCCAAAGATACATTTTCTCATCAACATCAGTGCATCTAAACTAATCAGAAAACGTATGTATTTGACATAGATACACGTGACAGAGTGCTCGCCTCTAGATCGGTAGGTAATGCTTCAATCCGAGACATTAGAAACTTATTTGATAAGCTCTACAATGTGGTAGCAAGCTAAGGCTCCTCAAAAAGAAAATGAATTTTTAAGTATGATTTTTTTTGTTCTATTATATTTCTGATCATCAAAATGAATAATTTTTCATCTCGTATAATCAAATATGGATCATAATGAATATCTGATCTCTGACAAAACAATGGTTTTCCTCCCACTATGCATTAAGTGGAAGACCAGTTGACAGGAAATTCCAATATTTGACGATCAAGATTGATACAGAGTCGGAGAGAAAAAATGAATAAGTCCTTCAGAAAAATCCCAAAAGCTTCATTGATTCTCCTTCAGTTCTCTACTGATACGGGCATCCCAGGCTTTTCAAAAGTTTACTTTGAATCATTTTGCTTTTACGGAAAACGTACATTAGTACACGTTTTATGGTGTAAAAGAATTTCTTTTAATTTATGTGGGAAAATCCGAGGAATTGGGAAGTATATCCAGTCAAGAGAGGAACATATAACAGTGAGTGTAATGGGGAATGAATTACAAGCAGAAAATTTAAAATAAGGGAGTAATCAAAGAAACCTGGGATTGCAAGGGGGAAGAATGTGATCTGTTACTTTGAGGAACACTGGTCTATGACAATCATTGCTTTCACTGTTTTCATCACTAATTATGAATTGTCATGTATCACAATCCGATTCACTACCAGAGTAAAAACATCCAGAGCGAAGAAATCTATCACGATATATCTTGTCAGCTGCTCCAGGACAATCATTGCTTTCACCATCTTCATCACTGCAAAAATTCACTAACAGAGTAGGAAGATCCGGAACAAAGAAATTGATCGCGATTAATGTCTCGGCAGTCTCCTCGAAGATAAAAAAATTTTCACCAGATATCTAGTCATTCGACGCAGGACGATCATTGCGGGAATAAACTTTATCACTATTCAGCGTCCAAAATCTCGTTGGCAAAAGCCAGGAATCGCAGAGAGCTAAATATGGATTGTACTGAGGTTGACAGACTCGGTCACTCAGTCAACAAGCTCATTCAGTGGCGTTTCACTGCCTACTTAGTAACTGCCTATGAATGTATCTATCCATGCTAGTACAATCGATCCAACAAACAGTTTTCGAGATAATAGAAATGGCTGGATATTTTCGGGACAGACCTCGTGATTTTGTTGGTAATCTATTAAAAACTGTCAACCACAAGTGTCCGAATAGATATTTCAGCTTTTAAGTAATTCAGACTTGCTGATCGGCTGGCGAGCCATCCAGATTTAGGATCAATGGATTTAAAAGGCTGAAGATTCAAGCATTTACTATTTCTTACGTCTAGAAAAAAATTGTCTTTTGTTCACAATGTAAGTTTATGATAAGTTAATTACATAGTTTGTGCCGAATAGCATTCATGCTTGTTTTTCGAAAATTTGAACTTTTTATTGATCCAACAGAAGGTGAGAAAAGTGAATTATTCATTGATCACCCCATTTTTCCAACTTTTGATCACTCCAACACAGCATGCTGCTAAGAAGTGTTAGTCACGTGACTGACCAAACCGGTGTTTTGGTTAACATCAAATGTCTGGATACTGTCCAGACAGACATCGTACAGAGAATATCAAAATTCGAGGCAATGTTTTTCTTTATCTTTGATGTGATCCCAAATTCCAAAGAAACTTTTGGTCCTATATTTAGATTTTATGTATAAACATTATTGCCGTCTTTGGTGAATCATACATCATCATCATCCTTTCTGCGTGTGTATCTAATGTTTCGTTGGAGAGCTCGAAATTCAAATTACTGTCGAAGTTTTTATGGATTTCCTTCACAAATATTGACACCACTCCGCATATTTGCTTTCAAACGAAAGTCGTAGTGAGGGAAGATTCGACATCTTCTTCTTCTCTCCTTTCCAGCTAGTCTGTCTCTTCCCTTCTTTTGTTAACCCTCCTTCTTGCTTCTCTTCTCCTTTCCTTTCCTTCTTTTCTTATGTCTCCTCTTCCTCTTTTTAAGAAGTTTTCCCCCTCTTACCCCCCTTCGTAAAAAAGTCCAAGTTGGAGTTGACTTTGTCCCCCTACCCCACAAAAAAAATCCTCGTCAAATTTGGGGGAGTAAACATTCCAGTGTTTGTCTATCACGTAGCATGATTTGGAATCACGACCATGTGATTGGAAGGTAACTCCCTTACCGACTGAGTTAAACAGTGTAGTCTCGTATACGTGCAAACGTATTTATCCTAAATACAATACAGTTGCATAAATTATCTTCGGTCGGAATAGATGTAGGATTGTAAATTGACCCTGCAGCAGCCATGTTTGTTTTATTCTAGATTTTGTTTGTTGCTGTCTTTCCCTGTTTGCTCTTTACCGGTCTCTCTGTTTTTCCTTCCATCCTCCTATTTTGAAAGGGGAAAGTCAACAGATCACTAAGTGAAGTAAGGAAAAAACAATCACATATCTCAGACCCAGGGGAAAGAGAAAATCGTCTTTTGTTTTCTTTTCCTCCTGTCAATTTATCTGAAGATCCAGTATTACTTGTTTTGAATTGGCATATCATCAATAACATTCTCTCAAGAAACTCACTGTCCATTCAAGGGTGAAAGGATATTGTAGACTTGGATAATTACAGGTCTGGGCGCAAGTGTTGCCGTATCCAATATGTTACGTTGATTATCGTTCATGTGACGACCAACCGCTGTGGACATGCCGGTTCTGATACGATCACTGAAGTTAAGCAACGGTCAAGCCTGGTCCGTACATAGATGGGTGAACGTCTGGGAATACAAGGTGCCGTTAGCACCTGGGGATTATGTAGAGGACCTCTTGTGGTGATCGTGTTTAGTATCAAAACAGAGGCCAAGTTTTACACTACGCTCTAATACAAAAAGTCCCCCCATTCACCCCGTGATTCACCTGGCTACAAGCGACAAGAAAAGAATGAATGAATCTCAACATGATAGAAGAGAACGTCGACCATTGAAGGTTATAGGCGGGAACACATTACTATTCCGTCACGAGAACTCATGCAAGTTCACGAAGCCTCAAAACCAAGAAAAATTATCTGTAATATTCACACATGTGTCACGTCACCCCACGCGTTTTCACATGTTGTCACAAAATATCACATGTATAGTTTATTGAAAATACACGTCAAACTTCTCATGAATGTGCACAGAGATGTAAAATATGAGACGCAGAGACACGTGTGCAGACTAATTAGGACTCATGATGTCACGTGATTTGCATGTGTTTCTGCAGTGTGTCTCCTAGCCATTCGATTTAGCATCTAATTAATCTGCGCACTTATGATGTTCACGTGAACTTACGTGAATCCATATGAGCCTGATAGCTTCCAATGCCTTTCAAAATCTCTCAAGTGAAATCTACTAATATAATGCACAGAGCAATTTTCCGTTTCTTTGTCCATAACAATGAACTCTTCAACTTAAAGGTAACAATTTTGCTCGAAAATATCTTTCCATCATTTGAAACAATGTACTTTTCCATTGAAACAACTTAGGTGTTTATCAAAATCATGACAATCGATAAAATGTGATAAATAAATAAATAAACATTTAATATTAGATAGAGAAAACACCTGGCACGTGTTTCATCGTTGATCCATTTTTCAAGAGTGAAATATCCATCATAATCGAGCACTCTCAGAAGATGAATCAACCATGAAACACGTGTTGGGTGTTCTCCCGCTATAATCTTAAGTAATAATTGCTCTGAATTGTATAAATAATACATTTAGCACTTTTGATTTGATAAAAATTATTAATTTCAAAAATTTCAACTGCACTAATATTTTTTTAGAATAATGTTTGCATACACACACACACACACACACACATATATATATATATATATATAAGGCCCAGCTTGATCATTAGTAAACAGTTTCCATCTGCTAAGCCTGGGCGCTAAGTATAGGGGAAGTTTTACACACAAGTCCCACTCCATTCCCTACAGACCGTGCTGGAGGCTTCTAAAACAAAAAATTAACCAATACTTTTTTTTAAAATCAGCAGAGGGGATGTCTCCAAAGGTGGTTACAGCACCTGGTACTCCAAGATAGACACCCATCTAGATGCTGACCAGGCTCGGCATTGCTCAACTTCGATGATTATACGAGAATCAACGTATACCAATTAATATATATAATCTAAAAACCCTCGTTTTAAATAGGAAAATTCTGTAAATATCATGACAACGTCCACATTGAACGCTAAAAGACAACAGACGGACGTACAAAAATACAGAGAAGGAAATTGTGTAGGAGGGGTGCGTTTTTAATAATATTCTGGATCCAATTATTTTCTGGCCTTTAGCGCTGAAATATTACTGAACACATTCTCTACTTGAGACTGCTTGCATTATGCAGTCTCAATTCTTGACACGGATAGATTCACAGGGAGAGAGAGACACACACAAACACATTAACAATCGCACACGATCACACGAACAGAAACATGGACACAGACACAAACACGCCTACACTCATTCACAGAGTATGTACACACAGAAACTAAGATGCATACACGTGCAAAAGCACACTGATCCAGATACACACAGACACCCCGGTAAACGCACACACACACACACACACACAAACACACACATACACACACACACACACACTTAAGATAACTTTTGACACCGTTCACTGCATAATTCACGCAACAGTAATCTTTACTGACCATGTCAACAAACGGATTAATCTCCCTTTTTTTTCAGGAACACACACACACACAGAAGGACTCATTCCCACCCACAGACACGCATATACGCTCTCTCACACACATACATGCACGCACACGCATCAATGATCCTTCTTCAAACTTTGTCGTCAGGAAAATCGCAACGTCTCTTTTTTTTTTCTCCGTTGTCGCGTGAGATGCGGCTCGATTCGATTGTCGTCAATTCTTGTTGCTGACGTCCTCATCGTTGTCGTCATTTTGATCTCTGGATGACGACGACGACATCTTGAATAATCCGAAAAGGTGAAATCCTCATCACCGAAAATATCGAATTTTTCTCTGCCAGCCACATTTGTTCGCCGGTTGATGAATTCAATTTGAAAAGAAATTATGTAGTTTTTTTCTCTCTTTTCGCACTATTCCATCTCCGCCATTTTCTTCGTCTTTTCTTTTTTAGAAACCTTCAATCAAAACTGTCGCCAGAAATCTCAATATAGAATTCTTTCAGTTTTCAAGTCGTTCTAGCTAGTTGGCTGCCTATCATGGATACATGTCGCACCAATGGAGCTAGAGGGCTGAAAATCTAAGCATTTACACCTTATCATAACGAGAAGAAATGTCTTTAACTTTTTTTTTATTTCTTCCTAAAATAGGATTTTAGTTTCGAGGGGGTTCAATCAACAGGGGTTCGATTGTAACTTTTCAGAATGGCTGCCACCCAAGCTGTAGAATGACAGGGAATTCAAAGTAAAACAAGCTGACGGCAATAGTTCCTACATTAACCCTTAAAATACTAAACCTCAATTTAGAAATATTAACCTTAATACAAATTCTTATCAATACTAACACTAACACTAAGCCAAAAAATACTAATCATAAAAATACTACCAGAAGGAGTGGCAGCCATTTTGAAGATGAAAAGGTAACAATAGCCCAATATACAATGTATGTGTATGCTAAATATGTATCCGGTAGCATTCACGCTGTGTTCTCTGAAAATTCAAACTTTCCTAGTGATTAGTATCCAGCAAAAGGTAATATAAATAACGTATTCATTGATCACTCCCTTTTTCAAATTTTCTTGTTGATCACCCCGAACATAGCATGCTGCCAAAAGACTTGGCCACCTGAAAGTGTCTATTGAGTGATCACCTGGATCTGTTTTCTCCTTGCCTTTGTGGGATTGGTTTTCTTCTTATCTGCAACGAACGTGCCGGGTCTATGTGAACTATATCTTCGTTTAGATCGAATTGAAATAGGCTGAAAACATCTATTCAGAGAGAAAGAGAGAGAGTGAGAGAGACTGCGAAACAGAGAGAGGAAGAGAGGGAGAAAAAGAGAGGGAGAGAGAAAGAAAGAAACTGATTGCAATGACAAGTTTAATACTTCAATGAGAGAGTGAGTAAAGAAATGATCTGCTTGCTGGTAGCAATGCCCAAACGAAGAGGGAGGAAGAGTGGGAAGAGGAAAGTCACTCGGTCTATGAGAGCCAAATTCACCTTCTTTCAGACCCAAGCTCAGAAAATGACAATTCTGTTTAAAATTCACGAAAGCAGATCGAGTATTTTGTTTCATATTTGCCCATGAAAATTATTATACAGTTGAAATTGATATCACAAAATGATCAAATTTTCATCATAATTTCGATCAGTATTCCTACACACGATCTCTTATAAATAATATGTAAATAGTCTCCCATTCGTTCAAGAGTGTCTGTGTAATTTATGCTTTATGCTTTTATCATTACAGATTCTATAGTAGTTATTTCGTTTTTCTTTGTGAACCCCATCAAAACAAATACTCAACTGTTTATTTTCACCAATCCATGTCTAGATAACTTTTTTAAGAAGCTCATACGAGTCGGAATAAAACTAGAAGAAAACACAAAATCATTGACGAAAATAAATTCGTGAAAAGGGTCGCTTACAATTACGTCAGCATCTACACTTATAATATTTAGCAATGTCTACTTGCACATTGTGACACTAATAGATGAAACTTACCAATGATGACCATAGAAGTAAAATCTTCTAATGACGTAGTAAAAATGCCGAATTTAAAGAAGGATGGAAATTTTTTTTTCAAAACTGATAAGACAAAAAAAAATTCAAATCAGAATCTGTTTGTGAATAATAGAACGCTACTCTTCGAGTTCACTGTAACGTAAATCCCTATTGTCTACTCTAATAAAATTATGTATTCATGTATGTCATCATAGTGTAACTAATCAGATAATGACTTTTTCGCTGCATATCAGAGATTGAAATCTGTATCCAATCATTCATTTTTTTCTCACTCAATGACACTATTACGTCTTTAATATTCCTTTACAAATTTGTGTTCCAAAATTCTAGAGTGAATCTAAAAATGCTCTCTTAATCATTCCTATCCGATACTTTGCCAATTCACATATCCAGTGCTTAAGTGCTTTCTTGCATAATAATTGTCACTTGATAAATTATTAATAACTATGCTTGCCAAATGTTTCTTTGGGAAATGATATTGAACTACCACTAATATTTCATATAAACTTGTTTTGAATTATAAATACTAATCTTCACTTGTATCTTTTTTCAGCATCATTTTTCATGATTTTTCTACTATTTCTTTGAAAATAAACTGCATGACAAAATATTTATTTTTCATTCTATATGCATGTACGTTAATATATTGACTATTCCTTCATTTGATGTTAATTTTTAATATACGGCCGTTGATCGACAAAAACACCGGTTAGAAAGAACATCCACAAAAAAGTGGCAATTATAATTATCATCATAGTGGTAAAACCCATCGTTGGACAAAGATCTCCCGAGGATTCGTCTGATATCTCTGTCAGAAATGTTGCTTTGCCAAATTCACCTGAAATTGTCTGGCAATCTAGCAGTTGTCTGTCATTCTTGCAATAAGGCCAACCCATTGCCATTTGTGCTTTCGAATAGATTTTATCTCATTGACTCCTGTTTTTTTTTTCATGTACAATACTGTCTTGTGTTCTTTCCATGTGATGTTAAGCATGATCCTTATTTTGATAGCCAATCTTTTGATTAGGTTCCATCTTGCAACTGCATATAAGACGATTGTGAGGATAAATTGGTCGCAGACCTTATCTTTCAAGACTGAATGTTGAGCTTGCTCTGCCGAATGCTTGTCAAACTTGGGTGATTCTTAGTTTGAAATCTTATTCTTTTAAGGATTTCATTGAGATTTTTTTCAACCCAGCTTGATTTAGTACTCTGTTTTCTCAAGTTCTGCTATTCTGAATTTGATCATTATCTCTTTGATTCCTCAATGACATTGCTTTTACTGAATTTCACGTTGAGATCTACTTTTTTGCTTTTTTCATTCAGTTTTTCCAACATTATCTGGACTTCGTGGAGGTTATCGACAGAGACGATGTGATCAGCAAATTTGAGGCAACTTACGTATTCACCGTCAATTCTAATTCCTTTATTCATCCAATGTCAATTTGCATTTGTTCTGCTAGTGGGGCCATCAGTGCAATTCTGAAGATGAAGCTACAGTGGACGCCAAAAGTGGCATTGAGTTAAGAAAACTGGTGGATTGATTCATGTTCTCTGATGATTTTTGTGCAAATTGTTTATGACTATTTGTTTCACTCGACTTTGGGACACCTGCTATATGAAATAAACTCTCTTCTGAATATTTCCCCGACGAGTACAATCTCGATATTTTTAAATCAGAGTAAACAAGTGCCTTGTCCAATGTTAGTTTTATTTGAATTCTCTTCATTTTTATCGTTATAACACGTTTTAACTTCAATAAGATATTTTAAGTCAGTCTTCATTTTCGATATATTTTGCAGTTTTTCAGTTTTGCAATTTCAACATAATGATGAAAAAAAAAGACAATCTGAAAACCAAGTGTAAATATGAATATACCATCGTTAATTTGTATTTGCCAAAATTGACCAAACATGGGTAAATGATCTGGAAAAACAGAGGACAGGGAAGTAAGATTCTCCATATGGTGGTGTGATGAACTCTCAGATACCTTTACACATTACAAGCAGAAACACACACACACACACACACACACACACACACACACACATACATGTACGAACACGAAAATATTCTGCATGTCTGAACCACATTCAAGAATATTCCCAACTACCTCTTTCTTTCTACCCTCCTCACACCAACTTGGCCTTTTCCCCTCCACCATACAGGTAAGAACCTCTTCCTCTGCCTCCATTTTTCTGAGTTTGGGCCATCATTTACTCATTTTTGGTCCGATGAAGCTAGTTCAGAGTGAAATATCACCTTACATATGAATAAACAATGATACATTCGTATTCAAACTTAGTTTCCAGATTATCTCTTTGGACCATAAAGTCAGATATATCCCATCCCTTATTACAGCAATTTTGAAATAAATAAACTGTTTAACATTATTCACTAAACCTAATTCTTTTGGTAAGAACACCTCCTTTCTTACTTACTCTTTGATATTAAAAGTGACTGAAATCTTTTGCTGGGGGTGACAAAAATTAGGAGAAAATTGGGACACAAATGGATTCGGTAAAAAAAATCCTCCACTGCAACAGTTATCGTTTCATTATTGATATTTACTAAGCTTAATTTTTGGTTTCAAATATGAGGCGCCCAGTGAGGATCGAACTCATTAAAGTAATAATTGCTCAAAGGAAAAACTTGAAAACCATAAAGCTATGGTAGGCGCCCTCACCTCATCGTTTTCTTCTCTTAACTTTCTAAATCGGTTATCTTTCCGACGCTAACTTCTTTTTTTTTTTAGATCGATCGATTAAGCAACATTCACGCCTTCATGGCTTCAAAGAAAACAGTCTTTCTCGCCGACTGATAAACATTGGGCGTTTACTGCCGGCGTCCGTCCGTCTGGCGGGTGTCTTCTTAGGGCTTCCACGCAAAAAGTGAATCACGCTCCAATCCACGGATCAGAGGATTCCGCTTCATTTCATTTTGAATACGATCTCACTCACTGTTCCCCATTCTCTGCCTATTTTGATCTCATACAAAAGCTTCACCAGCAAACGATGCTACACTCGCATCGACATATAGGTTGCTGCACACGCACACACGAACACAAACACACATGCGCACACAAACACACACGTGCACACACATATATATATATATATATATGCTACAACAAGATTGTGATTGTAGTGAATTTGTGAAAAAGCAGAGCGATTTCATGAAAAATTGTTAGACTTAGTAAACATCAAGTATATTTGACTTCAGTATTTGCAGTGTATACAGGGGTAGTTTGAAACAAGGCTACAGTAGCGGGTCACCAAGTGAGGATCGAACCCTTTACAGTAGTGATCACCAGTATCAAAAGCCTGTTAGCCATCATCACATTGTATATGAAAGTAGGGATTTTATCAAATTATCGAAATGTTCAGGGAATTCCCCATTTTCATGAAATCACTAGTTTCACAATGCGTATATATGGATGCTTTCTCCTCAGTTGACATACGATAAGGTATTCTTTACTTTTGCTTTTTTGGGGGAAAACGCTGCTACACACAATTTTATATTGACTGTAAAATTTTCAAAATATTTTCCAGGATTCCTTTCAGCTAATTTGTGTATTTATCAGAAAGGAACGGTCCTCGTTTTGATTTCATGAATTTTTTTTTTCTTTGTATCTTCACGTCGTTGAAACCACAGACTGGGATGTTAATTTTTCATTGAGTTAACGAAGTGATAGCCTGAAAATGAAAGGCATTAAAAGAACATGGAACAACTCCCTATTCCAATTAATTGATTGCAGTATGAGTCACATGAGGATAGGTTTTGGCATGCAGAAAGATCGTCGACCAACTCTCTTTCCAAGAAAAAGGTTGTTTTTCTCTTCAAGGGCATCATCAAACTGGAAATCACTCGGATGGCACATACATCTACTAACACTAATTAATTGAGATTTTTGGGTATATTGTGTGGTGTGTAAATAGCTATGATGCAAGGTACGTAGCTAAGCATGGATCTAGCCCCTAATTCAATCACTTCTTCTGTAGCCCATTTCTTACACTTTGACAAACTTCCTTCGAAATTCATTGAGAACATTTAGAGATATTGTGTGTTCTTGACATATAGCAACAATATAAGGGAGGAGGAGCATGGATCCTGCCCAAAACTCAATTACTTTTTTCATAGCCAGTTGGAAGTCATCGAAAATTATGATTCAGAGATTTTTGGGGTATCATGTGGTCAGATGGACAGACCGACAGAAAAACAGACCGACACAGAATAAGTATACATACTTCAAACTTCGTTGACAAAGGTAACAAGCCAATGTAACTTGATGTGATTATTACCGACGCTTGGTGAGTGTTAGTCTTGGTGCGGAAAGGTGCCGGTCATTAACTGAGTCATGAATGAATGGAAATCACTGGAGTAACATTGACGTATTTAGACTGAATTTGACGATTTAATCGCCCAATTTTGGAATTTATGATCTGGAATTTGTTTGAACAAGTTTCAGCACTCTGTCTGTGATGTGCATTGAAGAAAGGAAGGAATTCACGGTTGTCAGATGTTTATGCAAACATTACTGATAGAATAGCACTACCACGCCCAGACCTACCGACAAATATTCACATTCACAGACAAGAATGCATAATGTCTAATATACTTGCGTACATATGCACACACATATATATATTTTTGTATGTATGGACTTGTGTGAATAGGAATGCATTTGTATTATATTTATTCATCTCATATATATATATATATATATATATATATATATACGACCCAATAGATTCATCTAGGTCTATATATAGAGAGAGGGGGAAGAGAGACATAACTAAATATATATAGATAGACAGTTATAAACCAAAGTTATATCTGCACACACACTTACAGATAACCTCACACTAGCACACACATACCCACTCGCATTTAAACATAAAAAGAACGTAAAGATGTAGCGGAAGTGATAACACAACCATGTGTATTGTATATATATATATATATATATTTATATATATATATATATATATATATATATATATATATATATATATATATATATATATATATATGTATGTATGTATTGCTGGTATGAGTTTATCTCTCTCTATACATACATATGTATAATATATATACATATTTGAATTACGATATGGGTAATAGATTTGACAAACTGTGATTGATTTCTGTTAAAAAAAACTTTTGATACGTCTATGAAAGAGGCATGAAACCAAATGTATCCGTGGTCCGTCCCATTTACCGTACTTATCATTATAAACATGTCACTAAGACACTTGTTACCTTTGGTAAATTGTAAAATAATGAACTATTGAGTAAATGACTATTTCTCTCCTTTGAGGCTGTCGTTTCTCTGCCCCAAAGCAGTGACAGTAGATCGGTTACTATTTGTATTGTCTGTCTTGTCTTATGGAGGCCAAACATTCATATGCATAAATGCTCTCATGTATTGTTGTAATAGCGACCTCAGCGTAGTCCCCCTTATCAAACAGATTGGTCACAGAGCGGCCCAATATTTCGAAAACTAATAAGAATATAAGCACGTAGCTTTCACTAATCGATAACATGTGTTTTGGAGATACATTTAGATCAAAAGAACGAACCGACTGACCCGTTCGTCACGCTTTTCAAAATTCAATATCTCCGAAACTCAATGAAATATAATATGGGGTTTTCACTAATCAATAGCACATCATTTCACGTATTCAGCACATGTGGTGATTCTCTATAATTGAGGGATTATAGGTGATTTTTGATCTTTGTGAATATTTACAAATACTAGTACTTACCTTGGTAAAAGTGTGTAACAGAGTGGGTATTTCATTTCAACTTTTAGTGAAGATACCATAATTCTGGTCGTAGATAAATAAAGCGACGCGTGTTCCCATATCTAAATCGCAATAACATTATTGCATCCCCGAACGATCTTTATTATAATGAGAAAAAATACATCGTTTGGAATGGAAAATCCCGCCATTCTTTATCTTCAACGGAAGGATTTACGGTTAAGCTTTCAAATCATAGCGTGATATCTCATTATTTACTTTCCACTACTTTTCACTGACACAATCAAGAGGTCTGTGTGAAAGTGAGAAGCGATAAATAGATAGATATGGACAGACAGGAATAGAAAGATGGATAGATAGATAATGAAGGACTGAGGTAGATAGTTTGATAGACGGACAAGGATAGAAGATAGATAGATGGTTAGTTAAATAGATAGAGACAGACAGACAGAAAGGGATAGATAGATAGATAGATAGATAGATAGATAGATAGATAGATAGATAGATTGATAGATAGATAGATAGATGGATAAATAATGAGCAGATTGTGGTACGTAAATAGATATTAAGAGATCAATAGAAAGATAGATATGAACGGACTTGGAGAGATAGATTGATAGATACATAGATAGATATGAACCGACAGGGATATATATATATATATATATATATATATATATATATATATATATATATATATATAGAGAGAGAGAGAGAGAGAGAGAGAGAGAGAGAGAGATAGGTATCAGCATATTCTGATAGATTGCTAGATATGTAGATAAATAGATATGAATATACTAAGATAAATATGTAAAAAGAGAAAGAAAGGAGAGTGACAAAGAGTGGGAAAAAAGAGTAATGGAATGGAGGAGAGAGAGAGAGAGACGGAGGAAAGAGAGATGGAGGAGAGAGAGAAGATGGATTTGAGACTGGAATGCAGAAAAAATATTGTGTTCTGATTTTATTTGTTTCCTTCCTTTCAGAGAGTTTCGAAGTTAAATATATGTTTATCGGCCAATCTATACGGGCAGAAATGGCCAAAACAGATAAGGAAGAAACTTCTTCGAGCAAAGAAATTGATTCACTCACTGTTCCTTTTCCCCCACGAAGAATAAAACTTCCAGAATGATTCATCAAAACAACAATGACAGTGGAAAAAAATACCCTGTGAAATATCACTGCTTATACTCTACCTTATCTCACGTTTATATACATAAAACCACTTACATATATATATATATATATATATATATATATATATATATATATATATATATATATATATATAGCTTTTTAACATGCCTTGATGGACATAGACCTTCATCAAAATATGCCAGACTTCTTGATTGTGTGCATATATGATATATATATATATATATATATATATGTGTGTGTGTGTGTGTGTGTTCTGTGTGCGTGCATCTGCATCAGCATGTGTCCATGTTATACGGCAGAGGTATCTATCTACATATGTGTGTGTATGTGTGTGTGTGTGTGTAATGCTTTATCTATGAGATTATTTTGAATAGCGCGTAGATAGATATGTATCGTGTGACATTGGATATATATATATATATATATATATATATACACATACATACGTAGCACTTCCAAACTCTATTTCGAAGACATTGTTTTGCAAGTAGATTTGCATCGTATATGAATCACACACACCTACGCGCACACACACATATATATATCATCCAAGAACTGTTGCCAAAAGAGCTGCAAAGTTTCCAACAAAGCTTCCATCACACAATAACCCTGGGATCAGGCATGGTTTATTTATAATCTTCCCATCCAATAGATCCATTAAATGGTAGCATGATGGATTTATATGGTATATGAGCCCGTATGTCACGCATACTTATCTACATTCATACATACATTTGCATGTGAGTGCATACATACGCAGACATTTACAAATACATGTATTTGTAGTTACTGATTCGCACAGGCATAGCGATACATTAACATTTATTAGTGTTTATAGATGCTTACGATGCTCAATGAATAATGATTTCTACAAATGCAAATACAAAACTGTACGGCTGCTACTTCATCTTCTTAAGTCAACATATCTGCCATCTTTTTTGCTGAAAACTTGCTCGCTTGAGAATTGCAAAACTGTGTGCAAACTGAGAGCTAAATTTAAGCCGAAATAATGTTCAGAAGTACTTTTACATTCATTATAGATCCATAACTATTCAGAATGTTTAAATTTTGCTGAATGAGTTGAATTTGATATCGTGTTAGAAGTAGTTACTGCCGAAAGTGCAATCACTTAGCTTTTGAGAGATGTAAGGTCATCTTTCTCGATCGAATGTTTTGTATTCAATGTATCGTGGCATAGTACACCATTTCTATTCTCACGATATATCCGAAAGTACTCAATGCATTTCAATGAATTTCCATTGAAAAATGGGCAGTGAGATGAGGAAGAAATGGTTATACATCTTGAGGCGATTTTTCTTTCATTGAAAAATATTTTCCGTTCTTCATACATTTGTGTATATGTTTCTGTCAACCCTCACGATATCTGTAAAGGTTTTGAAGTATTAAATTTCGCCAATAAATGTCTGAGATTTATTTATCATCACTTTTTGCAGTCTGGAGTAAAATCTAATGACATTTTGATAAGTGTAGTTGCCTTTATTCAGGCAGTGTTTTTTCAATTGAATATTTTTTCATTCAATCTTATGCTGATGCAGTGTACCCCTTGTAGTGTGTCCCTGGTTTACTAGGGCTGAGGCATAGTGGATCAGACAAAAAAAAGTACCCACCAGACGCTAACTTGAAGAAATATTACTTTCTCATCTTTATATAATCTATATCACAGCCATCATGGTGGACTTTACTTTCTTACCTAAATATACTAATAGAATTAGTTTTAACTTATGAGTGAATATTTCTGAATCACTCTCTCCCTATTTCCCCATACATGTGTATGTCAGCATGTGCAATTACATGGAAAAATATAAGTATCAAAACGTGCATATATCTGAACATATGCTATTATATATGTATGTAATGAATACCCAGGAAAATAACTAGTGGTGCTCGTGGTGGTCGAGGGTGATTAGGAAATATTCCTACAACTTCTTCCAACAAAATAACCTTTTCATAAAAAAATCCATTCATAAATGAATAAGAATTGAAAATGTTGATTTTTATATGTCCGAGAAGTATTCTGCAACATGATACATTAATTGAAAATAGCCTACATGAGGAAATGGTGCCTTAGTCTGCTTCTTTTTTGGGGGACGTCACACATTTATAAAACAGTCAGCAAAGTCCCCTTTCGGGATTGCCATGAGGCTGTTCCGTTACTATCTCCTCAATCTCGTTCACGTTAAATATGGGAGCAGCAGTTTTTGGCTACAGATCTTTGATTAAGTAGTCATTAGCACGTGGTTTGCAGGAGTCCTTCTACACCCACTCTCGTTCCCGGTCAGTCTTTGGGGTATGCCCTCGAAGAGGCATATTGTTGAGGACCACAGAACATATAGCAGGGAGAAGTGGTTTCATGCATATCGAAATTAGAACTTGTTTTATTGATTTTATGTCTCCTGGGGGGTCACTGCTAGTCTAATCCAAGCTGTAAAGCCACAATATAAATATATGGCCCTAGATAGACAAAGACAGAGAAGTTTGAGTAGTCATTGATGAGAAACCTTTACGTGACACATATTTTTGGCAGCATGCCATTTGATGGCCATCATCAGAATATTAGAAAAAGGGGTCAATAAATGACTTTTCTCGTCATTCTAAGATGGTGATCACTAAAGAATTCCCAATTTTCGGAGAAAAAAAAACAAGCGTGAACGCTGATTTATACGGACTGAGGGGACAATTTTGCATAGATTTACATTTTTAATTCAAACTCCATTGAAAAACCTATTTCAGAAGTCAATTTCAAAAAAGCCAAAAATATAGCTCTCTGTAAGACATAAAGAGTGAATGTTTGATATTTCAGCACTTTAGCTCCTATAATGCGGCCTTTACGCCTGATAAAAACATAGCCAGCTAGACTAACATAAAAATAGACGAAAAATTTTTTTTTTAGTTTTTGTGACAGTTTTAGCTGACTGTTTCTATCAGGAAAGTGATCGAGATTTGAAGGGTTCGTGGCTGTCCCTCAATCTTCTGTGATGAGCACCAGATACTTGCAAGCATCCAAATGCCTGAAGTACATAAATAACAATTGTTTTTGCTCTGCAGTTCTCACATACACGTTTCAAATACATCTCTGACAAGGATTCTGCTGTAAATCATTTTTACGATTCATTGGTCTGAAGTCGGCCGTGAAAAGGCAACAAAACAAGTTTGTTTAACTGAAATTGTGAACCAGGAACATGGAAGGAACATTGAATGGTCTATTTCGGTAAATGTTCTTACCGTGCAAAAAAGATAGATGATCGGAAATCTAACCAATCCCGGGAGCAGAATGAAAATAAATCTGTTCTCGTAGAGGCAGTAACGTTGTTTAAGCTCATAAGGAAACAGATGAACTGGATTTAAGATGGGGAACAGAGTCCCAAATTGCTCATGAACTATCACATTTATTTATGTTTCTATCTATGTACGCCCATGTGCAAAAACACAGACATCAATCACAAGTACAAACCGTCCATAAAAACTATCAACAAAATCCTCAACATGAGTTTCTTCAGTTTTTAATTGGGTCTAACTGGCTGGCTATCTATCCATCTTTTCGTCTATCTTTCATGTAAAAAAGCTATTTGGATGGAGCCAGCGGCCCAAGTATTCGAGATTTAACTCCTATCATGTATATACGAAAAGTTTGTCTGTCTTTTGGAATTAATTGATCATCCCAGTACGTTTGCATCGGGTCGGTTTCTATTGTGTGACTAACCAGACCTGTTTTATATTCTTTTTGAACCAGCTTGCTACATTTATTAATGATGCTACTTACAGTCTCACCCTTTTCTTTCCAGAATGGCATTTGTTACCGTTCAGTGTTTTGTACATTTTGATTTGTTATAATTGGATTCAAGTGTTCGTTCTACGCTGCAATAACAAGAGATTTTGTTTCTTTCTTCAGGTGCCCTCTGTGTAATCATTCCAATGACTGTTCATTTGCTATCATTAATTTTTTAAATGTGTTTATCAATGACTTGTTTCGATGATAATAACCGTTTGATAACATAATCTTCTGGTTTATAAACATGCCATTTGCTCACAGGGATGAACTTAAATCTTTTGTGCAATTCTAAGTGTGTCACTGTTCCTACTCGATCATGCCTGATTCTGTATTTCATTTAAGCCAGCTAGCTACATTCCTATACGTTGCAATGTTAAGATACTATTTTTTCCTTCAAGGTGTCCTCTTCATAATCATCTCCACGAAAGTTAGCCTTCGATATTTTTTATTAATCTTCTTCTCTGGAGATCTTATTCGTCTAATTTTTTCTCTCCTTGATGTTCCTTTTCAGGGAATAATAAAAACGGGGTCTGGTTACTCCCTCAATAGAAACAGTTTTTTGAAAGCGTGTCGTGTTGGGGATGGAAGAAAAAAAAACTGGAAAAAAGGTGATCATTGAATTGGTTGTTTCTTTCGCTATATTGTTGGGTAGTGATGACCAAAAAGTCTGAATTTTCTAAAAGCAAATGTGAATGAGGAATAAATTTAGTATCAACGTACACTATAAATTGAATTCCCGAATAAAAACGTATTTGGAGAGTCATGAAACAATATTATATGTTTCTAAACATACTAAGTAATAAATGCTGAATGTTTCTTCTCCATTGGTGTGTCCTGTACGCAAAATACATACATTTGTGGTGACTGTTGCTTCCTGACAGAATATTACTATCTCTTCTTTTTTCTTTATTAGAAGGGACGAGATATCTACACTAACATTAGATATGCACTTGTGCCACACCCACATTACTTTATAAGTATTGAATTGCCAAAGACCAGAGACAAGAAGGGGTAAGATGACTGGAAGCTTTCTCAATTGCAAGGTTCCAGTGTTTCAGAGTTGAACCGCTCCAGAGACAACGAGTCATTGGGATTCGGAAATTACAATGACTTGACCTTTTCGCCATTGAATCGATCCGGATTGGCCACCCGATAACACTCTAATGATGTGGAGGCTTACATGTTCAATAACTTGTGTTAAGGATGACCTGGAACTATGCAAGGCAGGGGCATTAAGCTCCCTGAGATATCTTAACATACTCCCATACCCAAAATATATAAACATACACACATAATACATAAATAAATTTGAATACTGAAGCAATCTATATTGACAGTCTTAATTGATGGTCTCATCTTAAAAATTCAGCCAACGATAAAAAAATAAAAAAATAAAAAATAAAAAAGCAACAAAAAAGAAAGCTTAAGAGGGCGGACGTTGAGTCATGGAGGTAACTATATCCGAAGTTAAAAGGTTCTTGAAGAAAAATAGAACATTTTATGGGCCAAAATGACGTAAAGTGAATAATCAATTACCTTCAATTCATTTGGGAATATTCTTAAACGTTCCTGAACCTGATATTGGTATTTCAAGCGGCTTGTATCTATCTATATATTTATCTATTTATCTATTTATCTATCTTTCACTTTTGTTTATCCCTTATCTTAGAATATCGAGCATTTCGTATCACGTGCCTCGTAATGATATTCTCCATTTTGCCTTCGAAAAGAAACAAAAACAATTTCAACAGAGAAGACTCGATGAACAATAAATCTTGAAATACTTCTTTTAGGCATATTAAGATTCAATCTTGCGAACTCAAATGTCCGACCGTTCGTACCTATCAGATGCTAATCACCCGCGAAAGAAGAGGCCCAGTGCATTATGAATGGGTCACGCACCATTTGCAACAGTATAAAAGACATTTCATGCTGAAATAAACTATGGAAAAGATGATAGGTTTTACTTATACGTTTTCTTTTAGGAGTTGAGAATGGGTAAGAACAAGGAATGCGATGTGAGATTTGATCAGTATGGTTCTATCTATCTATCAGATCTAACTACATCCGCCCCAGTCTTTTCAGACCTATTCATCTCTCAATCTGTTAAGATCTATCCGTTTATTTATTCAAGTCAGTCAAGGTAAAACCATCTATCTATCTATCAGTCTATTCAGATCTATCTTTTGTGTGTTAATTATCTATGAATGTTCACTATCTATCTCTCGCTTTCTATCTCTCTCTCTCTATTCATATATTTATGTATGCATGTATATTTCTATCTATCTATGTATGTTCCTATCTATCGATATATATATATATATATATATATATATATATATATATATATATATATATATATATATATATATATCTTTATGTTCATACTTATCTATCCCAGTCTTTTCAAACCTATTCATCTCTCAGTTTGTTAAGATCTATCCGTGTATTCATTTAGGTCTGTCAAAATCAAACTATCTATCTTTTAGTCTATTCATATCTATCTTTTGTGAGTAAATTATCTATCAATGTTCATTATCTATCTATACATGTGTATATTTCTATCTATTCATGTGTGTTCCTATCTATCTACATATCTATCTATCTTTGTGTTCATACATATCTATCCCAGTCTGTTCAGACTTATTCATCTCTCAGTCTGTTAAGATCTATCCATCTATTCATTTAAGTCCGTCAGAATCAAACTATCTATCTATCTATCTATCTATCTATCCATCTATCTATCTATCTATCTATCTATCCATCTATCTAGTTATCCATCTATCTATCTATACATCTATCTATCTATCTATCTATCTATCTATCTATCTATCTATCTATACATCTATCATGCTCGTCAGTTGCGAAAGGTGCCTAATGCACCATTTTTACCATCATACAAGACATTTCACGGAGGAATAAACAGGAAAAAATGATAAGATCCAATTTATACGTTATTACAAAAAGAGGAGATGGGAGGAGCAAGAAAAACATCAAAGAAGTCAAATGCAAGATGTGATAAGCGGAGTCATGTGATGCATTATATGACTTCCGGTGGTACTCACTTGATATTAAGCATGTCAGCAGCTGATGGCAGCATTAAAAACATCTTTCAGATCTAATGTATGAATTCAAAATCTGATGTGATCTGAGAAATAAAAAAAACTTCTTTTCCTAATAATTCAAATGGTACGTTAATGACTGAATAAGCACATTACCGTTTAGTAATGCATGTAGGTACGAATTAATGTATTATGCATCTATTTATCCATCGCTATATCTCTCATACTATCTAAGATTTTATGCATTCAGTGCTAACAGTATACAATTCATTTCAAGAAAATCATTTTCACACCCTTATACACTTTCAAAATTGACAGAATTGGAACCAAAATTTACTATTTTAGAACATAACTGTCAAACATTCAATTTTGTTCTTTATTTTGGTTTTTTAATATTTGGTCAAAATTCAGTGAAATTTGTAAGCTGTTGAAATGAACTTTTTAAATATACCGGATACTTTCTACACTCACTGTATATTTCTCTGTTTATCTAGATTCGGAACGGATCATATATGTAGAAAGAGTGATAGTTTGACTGATATATATATATATATATATATATATATATATATATATATATATATATATATAATTTTATAGGTAGATATAATGATATCGATAGACACATTCATAAGATGATTTGTAGTCCTGTATCAGAGAGAGCTGGTGAATGGTTGAAATTCATCCGACATAATAGTGAAATTTATGAACAGCTTGGTACAAAAATCAAAATATAAACAGACTCTTAATAATGTATATATAAGAAATGCAGTAATACACTCCTCTAAAAGTACCTACGCACATATACACACAGCAAATATCAATGTAGGTACTCTCTACCCGCACAAAACACACTCACAACATCACACTCTATTTGTTCAAAAGAATCCAGGATGAATTTGAATTTTAGCCACTAATTTATTTCTTTTATTCTCAATGTTATGCAAACTTTTTAGATTACTTATGAATCAAATACTTATTTTCCAATAAAGAATACTGTTTGATTCTTTATCATTCATATTTAATTCTCTTCATATGACTTTCAAAAAGAAATAAGAAAATCTAATTGCAAAAATCATCAAAACTTAAAAAATCAGGGCTGAAAAGGTTATGATGTGAAGTACTTTCTCGATTCCATGCATCTTATTTCTATAGGATCCGAAATCATTAACCCAAAATGTCACAAAACAGCCAACATAGATTTCTTCAGTTTTCAAAAAGGTCCGGCTGGCTGACTGGCCATGTATGTATGTAGCGTGCACACAAATAAGTAGTCTCTACGTGGTCTCTAACGTTAAATATTCAAAATTTAAAATTTCAAATGAATTTAAAATACAAAAAATAAGAACTGACATGATTTTGAATCCCTTGAGTATTTTTCCGTATCTTCACATGTATTTCTCTCTCATTCTCTCTGTGGCTTTATCTCAGTCTCTCTTTTCTGCACACACAAACACACACACACGCACACACACACACTATCTCTCTCTCTTTCTCTTTCTCTTTCTCTCCCTCTCTCCCTCTCTCTCTCTCTCTCTCTTCCTCTCTCTCTTCGTTTTAATCAACGAATAAATAAAATAAAAATTGTGTCACTAGCGTATTTGGCAGTATGCCATGTTGGAGGTGATCAATTAGAAAATTGGAAAAGAATGATCAATGAATAACTTACTTCTTTCTCCTTTTGTTGGGCAATGGTCACTGGAAAAGCTTGAATTTTCAGACGAAATAAGCGTGTACCGATATAGCAAAAACTCACATTTCAAATTGAAAACCCACTCAAAACCTACTGCGTATAAAGATCTAAAAGAAAATTCCAGATTTAATAAGGAGAATATGTTTGAACTTTCAGCCCTCTTGCTCATTCAAACAGCAAGAAACCTATCTTGCGATATTTGCGATAGTTTCTAATATGTATATGTGTATGTGTGTTTATGTGTTTGTGTGTGGATCCTTTGTTCCCGCAGTTATTTCTAAGAATTCATTCCTTTCAATTCTATTCAGTTATTTCTTCTGCTTCTGTCATTGAAAACGCATAGCAGCAACGGCGACAGCCTAGAGAATTCCAAACACTCTTTAAGAACATCTTTGAAACATTTGTGCATTGTTCATTTCCATTCATATGACCATGCCTTACGGTTCGATAGAAAAAACATCTTTGTCTTGAAAAGTGCAAAATGTAGCCATCTGCAAGAATCCTATAAAACGTATGATACTTGATCTCTCCAATCAATGGATTCTCTTGTTCTTTATTTTTTTAATAGTTAATGCCTGTGTTATAATTTACAGATATACAGGTTTCCCTCGTAATCCAAAAATTGATAGTCCCCATAATAAACTTCCGTAAATATGAATGGCGAATGGTGGAAAAGAATTTCATCATCTTCATCATCATCATCATCATCATCATCATCATCATCAGCCTTTTAGCATTCATCGTTGAGCGTGGCCTTCCTCAAGATTTGCCAGAACTCGCTATCGAAGG
>OY735217.1:1175000-1180000 GCA_963457665.1 Thysanoteuthis rhombus
ACAACAAAACAAAATGTCTGCCAATCTATTTCTCTCAATTCCAAACATTTGAGATGCAAAGAAAGATCCCATAAGACAGCAAACAGGATATAATCTTTTATCACATGTACACAACATGTTAACGGCCGTGAAATAAAACATCCCAATGTGTTCTGTCAACTTTTCTTTGAAAGACTAAACACTTTATTTTTACTTTGTTATTTTTGTTTGTTTGTTTTTCAAAATAAACGTCTGGCTGCCACGGGGTTCTCCCATTAAATGGTTGTAATTTCGAATCATATAGAGGAAATGATAATTTCATTCAGAGGTTCGGTTTAACGGGTCGTGATAACCAAACAATGAAGAGCTCAATCTCCTAGATTTAAGGAGGATTAATGTCGATGTTTTAGTTATGAGGGAAAACAAAGATAATTCCAAGTTATGAAGTTGACAAAATCCGTTGATAAATTGTGAAGCTGCAGATAAATTATTAAACAAACAAATGAGTATTTACATTCTGTAAGGATAAAACCTCTATAGTATTGATTTTTAAGTCTTCTGTAACATTGTTACTGTCACTGATACTAACCTTGAGTTATGTGTCCGACGCCCTCTTCGAAAGAAATGCTGATGCGATGGGAATCAAAGGAAAACTCTACATCAAAATTAAAAGCATCGAAATTTTTGAATCATGTAAAATAGATTAAAAATAAACATCTACAAACATCTAGATTCTGGAGTATCTAAATGTTATTGATAATATGTTAAGATAAAGCTCTAATTCAAAAAAAAATTTTCTCAAAAAAAATGGAAATAAAAATTATTTTTAAAAGAGGGTTAGTAGAATACTGGTGCCAATTCTTGAGTTTGTAGACAAAAACAATGATTATGTGCACTTGATCACGCAAACATGCACACATAGAATCCTTCGTTTAGGTAATCTGTTATATCACGGTTAGGACTTATTTAATTTAATTCCTTTCAAGTTCAAAGGGGCTGTAGGGGAGCAATCTGAAACAATGATCGTGGTTTCATTTTAGTACCAACTGCATCCGAACAAGGTGTGTTCATTCATCCTAGTAATGGCTAAGCACAATATTGCTCAACTGTTAAAATCTAAGATAAGAGTAAGCCTCTTATCATAATCACCAACGTTCTTATCGAACTTTCATTGTGATTAAAGTTAGTTGATCCCCATCACTGTATTTAAAATAAACTTGACGCTCATATTTTGTGCTTCAAATCGTCATTGTAGTATCGCAACTCGCATAATCAATAAGCGAGCCAAGAATAACAAATCACTTCATTATATGGTATCAGGCAACTGTTTTGCATGAATTCCATTTTAACCACCACTATCAAATTAGAAGGGAATTATCTCAATACATTTCAATATTTTAGACTACTTTTTTAGAGTCTCTTGCCAAATGGGTTCTGTCTGCAGATCTCTTCTTCACTCCGATAACAATTTTTTAAATCTAGAAATAATTTTATATTGAATTTCCAAAGGGTAAAATTGTTTCTAGCTATGAATTTAATTATATAACCATGAATTCCGATTTGAATCTATTAGAATGAATATAAATTGTTCCAAATTTTGCATACGTTGTCTTCAGGCGGTTATTCGTATAAAAAAGAAGCTGTTTCACAGCGATCACAATGGATATCCTTTGCTTAATGTTAAACCAAAGTGATCACAATAAGCGACTTTTCTCTGTAATTGACTGTTAACAAACTTTGACATCTCCTAGTACACTCGACGACCCAGGCATTTGCCTCGACATCAGGGGGGCATTGTTGGATGAACACTTTAGAAAATTAACCCGAAGTGTTTCCTTCAGAGAAATATTTAAGAGTCTATGAAGCATATTTTGTATCTTGAAGACTGTTTCATTCTTGAATGATTTGGGTTTTTTTTATTTGCTCCACTTGTTTCCCTCTTTACCTGTGCTTTTGTATTAAAAGACAATAGAAAAGAAAGAAAAAAGTGTTTATTGACATTTGTTAACCTGATTGGTTAGACAAGGTTAGTGAAGGGTTGAAATCTAACAAATAATGGAATATGCAAAATTAACAAAGAAATAAACCAACAAAATGCTCTCCAATGAAACAGGGACAAAAAGACAGTGGAATAATATTGAAAAGCATTTTCTGAAGGAGTTTGAAATTCGTTCCATGGCCGACAGCAATGATTTCTTTCTTCCTATTTCTTTTCCTTGCAATGGTAAGGAGCAAACATTCATAAAAAATCTTTTCTTTAATTCTCGGAAGGGTTGCTTGATTTCATTTTGCTATAATAAGATTTCAATGGAATATGTTTCTTTTTAGTTTCCTACTAAGGGGTTATTTATTTGTATTATTTCAAGCTTTTTCCCCGGGCTTTTTCAGCAAGTTTTTGTTCAATCATATATACATATATATTTGATTTTTATATTTATTTACGCATTATCATTATTATCATTATTATTATTACTATTATTATTATTATTATTATCATTGTTGTTGTTGTTTTTGTTGTTATTTTTGTTGTTTTTGCTGTTGTTGTTGTTGTGCTTCTTTATTTCAGTTATTGAAGTGCATAGACTTATTCCTTTTTCTTTGATAGAAGGGCTCCATTGATAAAGAGAGGGGAAAGAGGGAGAAAATGTGTATATGAAAGAGAGGAGATGGTTGATAAAGAGAGAAAGGTAAAGAAACAATAGTGTAAACTAGAGAAAAGGGAAAATCAGATACAATGAGAAACAGAAAGAGAAAGGGAGAGACAGACAGGCTAACAGAGAGAGTATGCAACGGAAGAAGGAGAGAACTAGAGGAAGAGAAATAGAGAGAAGATTAAAAAGTTCACTTTTATGAAACTCTTTAACAAAAGAGGAGTTGAATATAAGATAAGATGAAATGTAAATAGTTGTAGATTATGTGTTGATAAAACATTAATCTTCTTTGTATTCAACAGTCGTGTATGTAGAATTAATAAAGTATAAGAGACTTTTCCTACAGATCTCTATAATTACAGAGACCGTATATTATCTGCAAACAACATTGTATGGGGAAGTAATTGTGTATGGATCCATCTTAAAATTTAATCACATCTTCCAGAGCCCATTATCTTCCTTTCCACAAAGTTTTATTGTAATCCATTCATAACTTTTGGCAATATCATGCGGTGTGGACATATAACTACAACGGAAGGGAGGTAATTGTGCATGGATGTGTTTGCAAAATCCTTTTGTAGCCTATTTTTCACTCTTCCGCAAAATTACATTTTGAGATATCATGTGGACAGTAATAAGCGTATACATACTTTTATGAAAAAAGAAACGGGGAAAATATCTCTAAATCAAGTATATAATTCTTTGATCCATCCTACAATTCAACCGACACTCTCTTGCCCCATTGTCAACCCTTCCACGAAATCTCGTTGAAATCCATTGAATACTTTTCTAGTTATCTGGTGGAGAGATAGACTGAAAGACAGACTGATATAAAGACGGACAAGACCGAATACTCAGTTGACATAGGTTAAGAGAAATCGGACCCCCACCCAAAAGTCATCCTACTAACTACAGATCGCTTGTATCAGATCAAAACAGTTTCATGAAAGGTAAGTGATTTCTGTCTCTAAGGTAGGTATATTGCTTGATGTAGTTTTACAGTTCACACTATATACGAAATGTTGGTCGGGGTAAAAATGAGAGATCGAACTAGATATAAGGTTTTCTTATCATAAACCGTCAACCCACACAGTCAAATTACGTCTCTTCAGCTTTTTGATTAATGTTCCTGGCTATGAATACATGCATTATGTGTAGATCGTAACAATGGAGCTAAAAGACTCAAATTTGAAATGTAAGTTTAAGCTAAATTTATCCTTTTATTTTTGTCACATTTGCTTGTTTTTTTTTTGGTAATTTGGGTGCTTCAATGCTCAATGCCCAATAAACAACAATAAAAGTAGTTTAATCATCGATCACCCACTATTTTACTTGATTACCCCTAACAAGTCAGAAGTCAAATGACTCCTAACAGGTCATATTTCATTCAGTTTGATGGTTCAAGCAAGATAATAAAGACGTATATTTAAATCACATGACGATCTGGGGAGGAATCATTCGATTTGATATTTTGAATATATTGGCCATCACTTGCGTTGTATAACATTGATTATTCTCGAGTAAGGCAAACATTTGATTATAATTAATCCCAACTAATCTGTCGGACTACGGAGCATTATGCACCAAGAAACTTTTTGCACGAAACTTTGCAAACCACTTTTCCCACTCTTCAATACCTTCTCCATCAACCACACAAACTTTTTGCGTTTGAGTTACGTTTTTAATTTTCCTGAAATAAAAAAGACATATTCTGCTAGAAGGACAACTCTGATTCCGAATCTTGCAGTGACAGAATGCCATCTTTGACGTCCTTACGGTAGCTCCAGCAGCCAAGCTGATACCAAATGTACCTCACACAACTTTCCTTTGGACTAAAGTAGAGTGGTCGAGAAAGGGGTTTCTGTAAGATCCCTGGATCTCCATACGCATCGTCCAAGCTTGCGCCCTGAAGATGTTACTTAAGTTTCGTTCCATTAGCTATTAAAATAGGAGGCCGTTTATATCATTTGTGACTATTCTTAATCGATCAAAATCTCGAAACAAAATTCAAATTGCAGAATTTTTAGTTACCTGGGGTAGTTTATCAACAGAGAGAAAGTTCTCTACTTACGCACAAGATACCTCATCGATAATGATATCAGAAGATGAAATTCCCAGATATAGACAATCCTATGGATTCAGGAAATTTAATCGGATGAGATAGGTTTGGTCAGTCACTCAATAGAAACTGTCTTGTGACCAATATATCTTGACAGTATGCTTTGCTCGGGGTGATCAATTAAATAATTGGAAAAAATGCTAATCTATGAATGAATTACTTTTCTTGCCTTTAGTTGGGCACTAATCGCTAAAAGTCTAAAAAAAACAAGCGTGAGCGTTGCTGAACATAAAGTGAAGGAACAATTAAGC
>OY735217.1:1185000-1282500 GCA_963457665.1 Thysanoteuthis rhombus
TTCTCGTTGTTCTATGATATATTGTGATGTCGTGGTTTCTCCATGTGATTTTAAACACGATTCTATCCAGTTCACATTGCATGGTTCTCATGTTGAGGGTCAATGTTTTGGTTAGGTACCATGTTCTAGCTCAATAGGTGACTGTCGGAAAGATGCATTGATTTAAAACCCTTCCTTTCAGGACTGATACGATTTTCCTGTTCCTGAAGATTGAGCTTGGTCCTCTGAAATTTCGTCAACCTGGAATGCTTCTTCATTTCTTCTTTTTAGGATTTCATTGAGATTTGTTGTCCTAAGGATATGTAGCGGTGTGATTTCTTAAGGTATGCATTTTTGGATTTTGCTTCTCTAATTGGAGAATAAAAAGGATTATTATGTCTGCAATTAGGAAGTACTGGCAGACCCTAAAGACTTATAAAGTTAAAGCAAGTCAGATGCCATCTATAGTGGTTAGGCCATCATTCCAAATTAGACAATGATTGCTGTATGATAAGTTGGCTGATGGAAAACGGTTTGTTGGATGAACCAAGCAGCGCAATAGGGACACATTCAAAAGATATTCTAAATGTAGCCGGGCCTACGTCCAAGAGCAGACGTAAATAATTGTCAAAAACGGAAACAATTTGTCACACTAGTGAGAAAATCAATGAAGAAACAACTGATCAATATGAGATGAGACAAGAAGGAGAGCGATTTTAAACCAATCTGTATCACGTCAGCATAAGAGAGTTCAATCCTCAGTAGGTGTAGTGCTGTTATAACTTTCTGTTTGGTTATTTCATAACTAGAGGAGATAATGGCTATACAACAATGGTTAGTAAGCAATTCACACATTCCATTGTTTGCAAATCTAATCTTCACTGGGGTAGTTTTTGATTTTCCCTATCTCATACTAAGCTAAGTAGATACCTACCAAAGAGCAATGGTAAACGAGCTTGTTTTCGAAGTTAATATTAGTGACTTCAACGTTTATATTGTGGCCTTGTTCTCAAGATATACTTGGTAAATATCTTGTATCGGTTGTAGAGCAAGGATAAAAATTCTGGCAGGTTACTTACTAGAGAGCCCGATCCTTTATTGACTTCTATCAGACTTGACTTCGAAAATATTCTCAATTGTTTGGACAAAAATGTGGATATTATTACTGAGGTTTGACATGAAAATCCACAAAAAATTTCCATCTTACAAGAGTTCAAAAACGTGTATGTACCATCGTTATCCAATCATACCCTCATAGGGGGTGTTGCAGGGTTAACTACACTGGAGTAAATGTTTTTAAAACCAGCATCTGCCTTGTCAGGCCCGTTGAAACGTCATTCTCCTTGCGATAGCAGGTATTCATAATATAAATGACTCAGCGGTACATTGGACCACAAAATACCAGACAGGAGACAAGGACTCTTTCCACTGGGCCTCACAGTGATCAGGCGTTGAAAAAACTGGCGTGAAAATGCTGTACATATAACAAAAGCAGATTGAAATGAGAAAAGAGATATTTCAAGTGACAGCTGTTTTGAATTCCGTTTTGTTTTTCACTTGAAGCTTTCCTTGCAAAGAACTCTATTTCATAATTGTAGTGATCCATCAATTTTGCTCTGATGTCAGGCTGTCAGGAGCCAAGATCAATAAACATCAAACAGACTGGTTCTGATTATCATCAATTTAGTAGTTATATATATATATATATATATATATATATAGAGAGAGAGAGAGAGAGAGAGAAAGAGAGAGTTGGTACGGATCAATTTCCATGTAGTAATTGGTATATATGCATATAGGTTGTTTTTTCTGTTTTTCTGTGATCTGTTCAATTATATATATATATATATATATATATATATATATATATATATATATATTGATCCTACTTTGATTGAATTATAGAAATAAGAAATATTTTGTTTTGTTTTAGTAAACTTTCCCATTTTTACTTGAAAAGAAATACTCAGCAACTCTCCTGTCACATATATCCGACTTGCCGGCATAGTTCCCGCAATACTTTATGCATCTGAGAAACATGCAACGTGTGCATGAGAGAATCATGCTCAACCTTACATGGAGGGATCACAAGACAGCACAGTATATCAGGAAGAAAACAGGAGTCAGAGACATCATAGAATCTATTTTAAAAAACTCAAATGGTAATGAGTAGGCCATGTTGCAAGGATGAAAGACAACCGATGGACATCATGACTCATAAAATGGACCCCCAGAGATCACATAGGAAACCGAGGCCGACAGACTACATGATGGAGAGATGAACTGGACAAATCCAGAAAATACTGGCTCTGCAACGCCCATGATAGAAAATTGCAGCGAATCATGGGTAAAGTCTATGTCCAACGATGGATGTTAAAAGATGGATGATGATGATGATGATGATGATTAAGGATTACAAGAAAAATACCAGCTAGAACTACGACTCTAACTCTATTATCGAGCAAAACATATGAATTATTTTTTTCATGGATAATCTGTGGATAATCGAACCGTGAAAATTGAAACCGTGGATGATTGGAGACCACAATGCCACTGTGTTCCTCTATTATTGCATACACATAGATGCACATATGCATACCGATATTTATAACTAAACTACACTTACGATTTTAGAACACTATGGTGTTAAACCCGAGACTTGATTATTTTGGGGATATACCGCGGATAATGGAAACTGCAGATAACGGGGAACCACAGTTCACACGTATTCCTTCACTCCAATGTTCACTTACCTGCACGCATCAATTACACCTATTAAGTGGCATTCCATTCTGAAAATCAATTAGTGATTGAATCGATTTTTACCTCCATTCTGTTCAACGATTCTATTTGTGTGTGTCTCATCAGCCGCGAGAGCTGCTTACTTGCTCGTCAACATGGTCCACCAAACGAATACAACAGGTTTCTGCCATTACAAGATAGAATCGACAGTGGAACGGAGGCACCTGATCGTCTGTGTGTGTATGCACGTGTGTCTGTCTGTCCGTCTGCATTTGCGTGGGCGTGTGTTTGCGAGCAGAAGAGACACATATATCGATGAACTAGAAAGCAAGCAACGAATTAATAGCTCTGACAATGGCCTACATTAAAATGGACAGAACTTTGAAAATTTCTGGA
The DNA here is from genome assembly GCA_963457665.1 of Thysanoteuthis rhombus. Taxonomy (NCBI): domain Eukaryota; kingdom Metazoa; phylum Mollusca; class Cephalopoda; order Oegopsida; family Thysanoteuthidae; genus Thysanoteuthis; species Thysanoteuthis major. The sequence continues at coordinate 1,188,118 of OY735217.1, forward strand.
TCTTCACAAAATCGATTATTCTCTAATCTCTGGTCCACCCTTTATCAAATTTTCATTGAAACTGATTGAGAACGTTTCGTGATATTTTATGTAAAGATATGGACGAATTCATGAATGTTTGAGAAAAAAAAAGAAATATATCTGTCAATCAAAAACAAATTCCTGGATCCATCCCAAAATGTAGCATTCTTTGGCCCATAGCCTACCCTTCTTAAAAGAGCATTCATTGAAATTCATTGAAAACTTATCGTGAAGACAGACAAAAAGAAGGATGAAAGGAAAGACACTGAATTATGCCATCAAAATTTGTTGATAAGTAAATTGCATCGAAATACAGTAATCCCTCGCTATAACGAACTTCGATACAACGAATCTCAATTTTCACCAAACTCGTAGAAACATCCAAACTGATTTCGGATTTACCGGATCATAAAAACGGCGAACAAGTTGACCACAGCAAACATAACAAACTTTCCTTTTTTTTCCTCAAGATAAAGTCGAAAATAGAACGAGGAGCAACCGAACTGCCGATGTGCAACACACTACTGAACCGGCGTTTTATTTACCGAATGAGAATATATCGAAAATTCGGCTTTCATCGACCACCACTCCTCCCCATTCGTTCGTTATGTCGACAGTTTACTGTACTTCTGTGTCTATATACGAGTAATGAAGACTTCATTTCGATCTATGAATGAAGACATAATGTATGTATGTGTTGGCCTCAGTTACTGTTGTAGAAGCATCTTGAAAACATCTCAGGCACCCACTCACTACTCACCCGAAAGACAAAACAAGTTCCAATCGAAACAAATTATTGTCAATGCCAAACTCACATGAATATATATGTTTGCTTATTCTCTCTTCTGTACAAAGATACTCTTTACCGGTCTGGTTAGTAACTCAGTAGAAACCATCAGGTGGGGTGATCGATAAGAAAAGATCGAAAAACGGGTGATCAATGAACGTTTATTCTCTCGCTCTTCGTTTGGCAAGTTATCACCAAAAGTCTAAATTTTCGAAGAACAAGCATGAATGCTATAGGATGCGAAAAAAGGGTCCGATTTATCATACATTTATATTAAAAGTTCAACAACCCTCTGAAAAAATAAGAATGTTTTCCTAGACATAATAAGGTGTAAATGTTTTAATTTTCCTACCTCTAGCCCCTTTGGTCCAGCTTGTTCGCGTAGTGCATACTTACATACATTTATTAGCCAGTCAACCAGACTAACATAAAAACTCGAGAAACCTGTCGAGGGTTAGAGTTAACTGTTTCTTGAAATATCAAAAAAGGCTGCTCATGACTGTGATAAGTAAAAAGAAAGCATTGATGTGTATATATTGCAAAGAGAATCCAGCTATTGAACAGAAGTGTAAACATCATGTGTAATGCAAATACTCTAAAATTCAAAATACGAAACCAATCTTGTTCCAAATATTTTGGATTTAAGTTTTTCATCACGAATACTCGTACAATGAGTCTACGCATTTAAAAAACAGTGCAGATTGGAAATAAAAGATAAACCCCTTGGTGAGACTCATACTCACATCCTTTCTGTCTCCGGAAGTCTGTTCATCCGTACCAGTTACTCTGTCGTTTAATTTACGGAAGATATACGGCTTGCAGAAAGTCAAATCTAACCACATACACTTATCCTTTATTTTATTCAGATAAATCATGTTCAATACAATAACTGGACACCCTTTGCTTCACGGGAAAAAAAAACTCAAAATATAACATTATAGGAAAGCAAACGATGTTTTGTGCACCCCTGAAGACCTTAAAAGTTGTGGGGTTAAAAGCTAACCACTGAGCAATTGGTACTTCAACTGTTTTTCTCAGTAATAGATAAATCTTCGAATAGAAGCTTACAGATTGGGGCACGAAAGGTAGTTATCTTAAATTGACCAGTAGGGACCTTGCAGGTCACCTATCCCATCTTGAGCTGGGATTGAGTTACTCCAATAAACAATTTTGTAGCCCTTAGGTCAGAGCCGTTTGGAAGTCTCTAACAATGTTTTCGAACTATTTAAAGACTATTCACCCTCAAAATCGAGCAAAGAATTCCATTCACCAACAACTAAATTTCTTTGTTTTTGAATGTTGTAATCTGATTCTATTGGCATATAATTTTATGCATTATTCATTTTGGATCATAACCTAAGAAAATGAATTTAACATATTTCTTTTATATTATTTTTTTTTAATCAAAAATTAGGAATGACAATAAATTAACATTTTATTTATTTTTGTCGTTCATATGAAGTCAGCAAACAACAGTCCTTGAGTTGTATTCTCAGACAAAAATTTTTCTTTATTGTATATCGTTACCACAAAATATTTTCTCAAGTATAGAAAATATAAATATCTGAATAATCAAGTCACACATTTTTTCAGCGCTCTACTTTTATTCATCCCCTCATCTCACAGGAAAGATTCATTCACTCTTGGATAAAACATTCACCAGTTTAAAAAGTACTGGTCTGTAAGAGACAAGAAAACAAGAAAACAAGTAGACAAACATCCACCATCTTGATAGTAATTTAGGAAGTGTTCGTTCCAAAAGTGCATATTTGGAAAGGGCTGCAATTCATGGTGTGTCATGTTGGTTGCATTGGGAACCTTTGAATTTGACCTTGGGTTCTCTTTCTAATACTCAGCCCAACTGCTAGGAAGCAGTTCACCCCGGGGCAGCGCTATCCCATTGCACCAAGAGAGACAGGTTGAGATCTTCCTGACGCTTTCGCGACCTCGGTTGCTTTAGCAACCAGTTTCTTTAGTAATCTCAGTAGCGTCGGCTGGAACTATTTTTGATGGGTTGTTCTATTTTTTCCTACGTTAAGCTTTAACCTTGTGTCACATTTTGCTCCGGTGGGGGTGCAAATATACAATTCCCACGTAAAATAGTTTTCTGTCCATAGTACAAAATTATGTATTCCGATTACTTCTCGTCGGTGTGGTTAATTTGAATAATTCATACCTGACAATGGATAATCCTGAAGAGTGGATGATAAAGGCAATACTAAAAACTATGTAAAAATATTATGATCTTTATACATATATGTACATATATTTTTAATTTCTAGAAAATACTGATAGAAACAACTTCAAAGTCGACATTGCAATACATTGTGTGCTGAATAATATATTCTGTGAGTGTCAACTACTAATAATGACCAGTTGCAAAGTAAGCTCAACGCATTATATTTCTCAAGAACTGCTGATTAGAAAAAAATCAAAACTCCACGCTGCATAGTCTCAAGTGTTGACAAATGTATTTGGTAAGCATCGATCTCATACAATGACCAGTTGTTGAATAATTGTTGGGAATTAGATTTCTCGAGAACCGGCGTTTCAAACAATTTCAAACTGCTTTTTGCGCTGACTAATATATCAATTGAATGTCGCATACATACAGTAACCAAAAATAATCGCAGAGCACGCATAAACACGCACAGATATTTCTTGAATTTTAATTAGATAGATTTTCTTTCGGACAGGTAGCTCACTCCTGAACATCAATTACCAGAAGTTATCGGAATCGGATATGTTCTCTAAAATCTCTAAAAACTGAAAGATTCTTTGTGGAGTATTTTCTTTTTTTTTTTTTTTTTTCAGGTACGCTTCTAATGTTCGGAAAACACTGAAAGTTGAGAGACAGTAATATATCCGAAGTTAAATTTAATTGCTTACTTTTTACCCCAGACTGATCAGGTTTCGTTAATTTCTGTAAACATGTTACTTTTCTAACAATTGAACGCATTGAAAGTTGTGTGAAACTTCTATAAAGTTTTAGTGAAACCCAAATTGTGTATCACAGCGACGAAAAATGTAAGCCCAATTGCATTAACACACACACACACACATATATGTATTCTTGAAGGTGATATCAGGAATCGTGTTGCATGCAATCTAAGATCAAAAGAGATGCAACGCATTTAATATTTCCACCGTTGAACACTCAATACAAGTGATGCAAACAGCGGGAATCGTCTATTGTTTTACTTACTGATCCCTTATCGTAAAATACTTTTTTGAATAACCGAAGACACAAAAAAATTGAAAAAGAATTAATGTTTAGCGTTAAAAGCTGTAAAGTTTTCGTGAATATATATATATATATATATATATATATATATATATATATATATATATGTGTGTGTGTGTGTGTGTGTGTGTGTGTGTATATATACTGGTGTACACATGGCGTAAAAAAAGATAGTGTCCCATTATTTGTTTTTTTTTGTGTTTTTTGATTCTGCCAGTCTGGACCGTTAGATGCTTTGATATATTGTCCCCTTCCGTCAATATATAAAATCCGACTGACATACTTGATTTTCGTAAGGCATTGTCAGTGTATCCCTGATACATCGATATGTCATCAGTTCGGTTGAGGTTCATGTCTGTGCTCGAATAGTGGCAGTTGCACAATTTTTTGCATCGATATTCTTCAAAGTGTCAGAAAACAAAAGAAGATATGAAAAAATATCGGTGATTATAATGTCTCCTTATAGGTACCCCATGCCGGCATAGTGATGATGAAAAATTAATTTATTTCACACGACGGATATTTGTATTTCAGCTTAATCTCCTTTCTCGTCAATGCACTTAGTTCAGTGTTAGATATTAATGGCATAAATCGAACAATATAGAGTGAAAATTGCAGATCAAAATTCGGCTGATATTTACTGGTAAAGGCCACAGACTTATTGATCCACCTTCGTACAAATACGAGTTCTCCATTTATTGTATGATTATACAATGATTTGTGATTGGTGATTGGTTTTATGGTTTTAGCTTAGAAAGTTTCTATGAAAACATATGGTCAAATGAAAGTAGAAAGTCTGTGCCATTTTTCCTGATGAGATAGGTCTACGACCTTCGAAATTCAACATTTGAGATATTTGCTTCTTAAGTTGCCTACTCATCATACTCTTTCTGAGGATCAGAAGTATAACCATAAGAGAAAAAACTTTTGTGTGAGTTGCTTACATAGAAAAGTAAATTTTTATACATAAAAAAAAACACGTATTGAGAATATCATTAAAAGAGCATGTGACAAATGAGGACGTTTTAAGGGTTGTTGGAACTACAAGAAACCAGTTGATAACAATCAGAAAGAGACAGTTGGGATTTCGGAAACACACAATGAGGAAAGAAGGTTGAGAGAACTTAACGCTCAAGGGGCTCATCGAAAGCAAGTGAAGCAGGAATATGAAGCAGGTTATCTACTTGAAGGCTTTGAGCAAGTGGATGAAGTACCACAGAAAAAGTAGGTGTCGAAAGGGAGCAAGAATGGCCGAAAGCGACATAGACGGAAGCCGTGGAGAGCAATGAATATCAAAGAAGATGAATGAATATTAATGAACAATGAACATCAAAGGGCGTATCACATGAAGGGTGAGAGAGAAAGATGGCTGAATAAATCAATACAATCACCTTGCTTTGGGGCACAGGAATTTTGTGCTTACAGCAGTGTTTCATTTTCAGATGCAACAATCACCGTCATTGACTGACATACCGGAATATTAGTTAAGTCCTTTTCTCTGTGTTGCTAATGTAGATGTTTTCATCGAAATCCAGAAGATTTTTTCCTACTGCATGTAGATGTCAGAAATTGCTATTTCGATATTTTTTCAGTAAAATGATATTTCTATTTATTTTGTAGTAATAAAAAAAGTAGTTCAACTATAAAAATACTATTGCCACTTTCGTGTGTAGAGTTTGTAAGTCAGATCTTGGGTAATGGCCATCGAAAGTAAACTATATCAGAAAGGAGTATTTTGGTACCCTTTCCATTCCAATGTATACTGGGTGACTTGATACTGGGGTAATTTTTTAAAAAGGGACGAAAGAGTTTTTAAACATCATCACAGTAAGTACGGCCAAATCACATCGGATATGATCACCGAAGTTGAGCATCGTTTGACCTGGTCAGTACCTCTATAAGTGACCTAATTGGTACACCAGCTGCTACAGACAGTGCTGTCAATTTTGTGCTAAATTCAGCGCGGTTTTGTTTTGGTAGTTCAGAAAAGCACTTAATTAGTGCACGCGGGCTTTGGCCGTATTAGCAACTATTTTTATTATCATTTCAGTGTGTTTTAGGCTATTTTTGGTGTTTTAGGGTTAAATCTCTAATTGTAATTGACTCACACACACACGCACACACACACACACATACCAAGGCGAGTGCCACCCTCACTGTACCGTCTGACTGGCCTGGCTGCAAGCAGCAAGAAATGGTGATGTGAGACGTTGTTTTTGTTTCTTTTTTGAAAACTGTTTGATTAAGTAGAGTTGTCTGGTTTTGGTTTTCTAGAAAATCTAATATCCTAAATTGAAAATAATGATTAAAATACAAGCGAAAACAATTATAAATCATTAAAATGATGCAGGTCTGGGTTGTCACGCAATAGAAACTGTCTCCTGGCCAACGTCTGTCGACAGCATTCTGTGTCTTTGAAGATCAATCAAAACATTGAAAACAGGGGGTGATCAGTGCAATGATAACTTTTCTCACCTTTTAGTGAGCGGTGGACACTTATCTATATTGTAAATTGAACTCAAACCCACAAAAAGCCTCTTTGGGGGGAATTCTCAAGGAAAAAAAAAGTTGTTTGTAGACAAAATTGTGAGTAAATATTTAAATTTTCGATCCTTTAACTCCATTGCTACGTCTTGCACGTGAGATAGATGTTTACATACATACATACATACATACATACATACATACATACATACACGCGCGCATATATGCATACATGCATATATACATAAGTACATACATACATACATACACGCGTGCATACATACATACATACATACATACATACATACATACATACATATCCAGTCAAATATCCAGCCAGATTAACTTGAAAACCGAAGAAACTTATTCTGACAGTTTAGGTGACAGTTTCTGATGATGAAAATCGAAAAGCATATAAATCATCAAAATAAAATGTCGACGGGAACAATTTGATAAGAAATGTTTTTTAATAGAAAAAAGAAAAAAAAATCTAACCAATGAAACTTAATATTGAGAGTGATTTCTAACATAATTCCCGTCCAAATAAGCACGAGACATTTTTGATTTGAAAGGAGGGAAAGAGAAGGAGAGAGAAAGGAAAGGAAGAAAAATGAGAGAGAGGGGAAAGGCAGAAAAGAGAGAAAAAGAGAAGGCAAGAAACAGTGAGAGAGGAAGCGGAAGGGAGAAGCAGAAAACAAAATAGATAAAGGGAAAAGAGAGTGATAAAAAAAAGCAAAAAATGAGAGAGAGAGTGAGAGGATTGGAGAGAGTGGGAAGAACAAGGAGAAAGAGAAGCAGTGAAGGAAAAACAGAGAGGGAGAAAGGGGAAGAACAAGAAAAGAGGAAGGAAGAGATATTTCATAAAAAGATGGAGATCAGAAATAGAAAGAGGAATGAAGAGAAGGGAAAAAAGAAGAAAAAGTAAAAGAGGGAAAAAAGAGAGAGGGATAGAGAAAAGAGAGATTGGAGTAAGAGATGATTTTTAAAAAGAGAAAAAAAAGATAGGAAAGAGAAAAAAAACAAGAGCAAGAAAGGCTGGAGGGAAAAGAAAGAGAAATAGAAACCGGAAATATTAAAGCGAAAGGAAAAAGTGAATGGAACATAGAAAAGAGAAAGGAAAGACAGACAGCCAGAGAAAAGAAGAGAAGAGATAGAAAACTGAGAGTTATAAAGAGATTGAGAAAGGAATGGATTAGCTATGCATTTATTAAAGCCTCATTTTGGATCTTATTGGTTATCCAGACAAACGCGTCATGTCAATCCAGGTCAATACTTAGTTGACTGGTCGTCTGGGAAAATTAAGCGTCATAAGCAGCTGGGGATCATGCAAAGATCCTGTTGGGTTGATCCAGTGAAATCCTCCTTAGGAGGAAACGGTTCACTGAACTATGCTCAATCACTTTGATAAAATATTCGACTCCCTATTATCTTTTCTGTAATCAAAATAAAAACAAAACAAGAACCATAAGTTCAACAATGTGTACATCATCCATGGTAGCATTCACAGGGGGGGGAGGAACTAGAGTAAATCGTATTTGACTCAATTCATCCTCATACTTATAAAATATTGCCATATGGAAATATTCCAAGAGTATCATTTTCAGAGAAAAATTTATAAATAAAATTTATTTTTTCCACTTTTGACGTTTTTGACATTTGTGGCTTTTTTAAATGCAAAAATACCGATCTCACATATTATATTATTCCATCTTTACGTTCAGTTTCTCAATGGTGTTATCCCTCTTATCACACTATATTTTTTTCTTTCTTTCTATTTCTGTTATTCAACGTAACGGGGATCATCGATCAAAATGTGTCTCACTGAGATGTGTGGACACATTTAATGAGCATTTCAAATTGAAAACAATAGAATTACTAGTTATTACAAGAGACTAAAAAACAATCAAGCAATGTTTCAATAAAACAGACACTTCTTGTTAAATAATGTACAACAAAATCAAGGCACTAAACAAGGTGTTGTACGCTGCAGCTGCAGTAAACTGGGTTTGGTCTTCTTTGGGTGTTAACACATCGACGAAAGAGTCTTAATAGAACTACACAAAGTTGTGTTTTCACAGGAGAAAGACACAAATTTATATTTTTGTTAGTTGACACACGATCGATAGAGTTCAGGAGTTCACATCCCAAGGGAATTTTTTGCTGGATTTAAGTATAGAATGATTCGATTTCTTTCAAAGAGAAGAGACTATAGCCGATGCGCCCTCCTGATAGTCACCTATAGATCTGGGAGATGGAACTTAACCAAAAGGTTGACCCTCATAACTAGGAACCATGCAACCTGCATATGAGAGGATCTTGCTCAACATCACGTGGAGAAGACACAAAACAACACGATATAAAAGAAAAATTTTTGAGATATCAGAAAGACATTAGAAAACTCAAAGCAATGAACAGGCCATATTGCAATCATGTCAGACAATTATTGGACATCATGACTCACAACATTGATCCCAAGAGATCATATGCAAAATAGTGGCCGGCATAAAATAAGAAGGCGTGACAGGTCTCAGAGATATTGGGGCTGCGACACCCACGATCGAGTAGTCTGGTTAATCTTACAGGAGGTATATGTCCAACATCAGATGTTGAAAAGCTGATGGTGATATCATCTAAATTTAAGGGAATATCGTTCACCGTGGTTCAGTGGTAGAGTACACGCCTCCCTTTGAGTAGACTAGTTCAATTCACCCCTGCGTCAGACTAAAAGCGTTTCCGAAAATGGTTCTAAATGCCACTCCACAAAGTAGCAGCACAAAGACTGAGATTCAGGAACCTCGCCCATCTAATGCACACGGATTATGGCCAAATCATGTTGGATACATTATTTTCCGTAAGATCACTGAAGTTAAGTAACGTCGAATCTGGTCAGTGATGATTGCGTAAGTGAAACGTAGTTTTAGCAGGACTGGCAATCATAAGTTGGTCACACTGGCACTCGTAAGATCATCAAAAAGCAACGTTGATCTTGGTCACTTGCTAGATGGGCGACCATTGCTATTACTAGGTGTCATGAGCAGAAGGAAGCTTCGACAGGCCTGGCTCGTTGGCAGTGGATCTTGCTAACAATCACCTGTGTGTACCCGACCCATGACAACCTTGATGAGAGTATTAGAGAACAATGAGACAAAAACTGAATAAATCTGTGTGATCCTTATTCGACACTGAAGATTTTCAACATTTATTTTTTTGGACTATTAGCAATGGACAACCATAATAAACAATTTATGTTTTTAGAAATTATATTTATTCTAAATGGAACACATATATTTCAATTCTGATATTCTCTTCAACTCAGCGTTTTCGATTCCGATTTTGTTGTGTCTTTGTCTTCAACATGTTTGTTGTACACGACATTTGTTTCATTGAATTTTTTTGATGTGAAGATGAACTTTCTGGCTTTCTTCATTTAGATCGTCTGGCTATTTTTTTTTTCTTTGAGATCTAGAAGATTCTTGGCAAAAAGACGATGTCAACTAATCTGAGATTACTCAGGTATTAGCTGTCTATTCTGATTGCTTTTTTTCTCAGTCTAGGCTTCGGAAGATAATCTCAAGGGAGGCTGTGAAGTGTCTGGGTGAGCTGGTATCATCTTGTTACACTTCTCCTAGTTGAAAAGGCTCAAAAGGTCTCCATACTAAAATTATGTTTTTCAATTGCTGAGGATTGAATGATGCTCTTTCTTTACCACAAGATTTACAATGTCTGATTCAGAAGGAACACTGTTGCAGATCCCTAGCATCATTTTTCAGACCCCTTCCAGGTTTATGGACCCCCAGCCTCGAAACTGCTGTCATCGAAAAAAAGAATAATCGAATTTCCAGCACATCGGAAGAAAATGGAGTGTTGATCTTGTATCGTTTTGCACTGACAATCTCACCAAAGATGTCTTCCCCACCCTTGACCTTGACATTGACTATCGATCTTCTTTTAGAAACTGCAGAGAATTTCTGGGTGTTTCAGATTTTCACGGTCAGAACACTGATGCGTTTAGTGGAGTGTGAAAGACAAAGATAAATAACAAAAAAAGAGGCGAAAGCAATTTATAGTAGAGTTGAATGAGAAAAAAATAAGAAGGAAAGAGTTTTATTTGGAACAGAGAAGAAGATAAAAGTATTTTTTGTAATTTTTTTTTTTCAAACTGCAGGATCGAAAAAATAGAAGGGGGAGCAACTGATGATGAGGGGAGGATATGAAAAAGAAGAAAAAGATGGAATAGAAAAGAGGGAGGGGATAAGGGAAGGGGAAGGATCGTGATGGGGAGCATTAATGACAGCAGATATAAAAAAAAGTCGAACAAAAATAGAAGAATTAGGAAGGGGAGCTGATGATAGAAAAGGAAAATGGGAAGAGAATTAAAACTGAAAATTAAGTGTTTCTGTTAAAAATGACTTAAAGAAAAGAACTGAAAGAGATACAACGAATCAGTGAGCAACGAGCGTAGAAAATAAGAAGAGAGAAGAAGAAGGGAAAAGAGAAAAAAAAGATTTTAGAATAATGGACCAGAAAAGAAAGGAGACGGGCAGATTTGCGAGCCATCACGACAACTACGACTATGAATGACGGAGCTGAAAGATTGCACCACTAAAAACCTATTCAGTGGAGAATTTTCATTAAACAATCAAAACGTTCTCTCGACACAATAAGGAGTACATGCTTAAATGTTCGGTCTTCTAGCACCATTTTACATTGGAATAACATGACAACGAAAAAAACCTATTTTTACAGTTTTGGTAACAGATTTCGATGACAGTTTCTAGTTTTATTTCACAATACAAAAATACCAAAACAAAAAGTGATGAACTTCATTCCTTGGTCCCTTTACCCAGAAATTTCCGGTTAAACTCGAGCTGTAAAAAAAGGAACGTCCATACTCTTTTTTTAGTTATATCAAGGAATCGCTGTAAGTTCAATGCAAGTAGCCTCTACCCAAAAACATCTCCAATATAGAATAAATCCCCTCTGAATGTTTCCCGACCAGAACTATCTCGACATTTCAAAATCAAGAGTCATCAAGTGCCTTACCAAACGTCAATTTTGTGGGTATTCATTTTACAACTGTAATGTTTTAGAGTTTCAAACCTGACAATTTTAACATCAATAGACTATTTTGACCATTTTCTTTTACCATTGTCAATTTGGCAGCATTATTAAACTCCTTCTAGCAAACCCTTTCATGTGACAAGTACAGGAAATTTCTTGATTTGGGAGACTGATAGTAAATTAAGAAAAATGTCAAGTCATATAGAAAAAGAAATTGGATCAAAGAATAGATAAGGTCATAACTATTTTTATGACACCACAGACGTTCTTCCCTGGAGAATATCTTGAAATAGAGTAAAAAGACATTTAGGAACATCTATATTATGAAGAACCCTAATGCTATTGATAAGCCTGTCAAAACAAGGCCCCCCCAAAATCAGAAAGCCTTTTATCCAAAATACAAAAAAAAAAAAAAAGAATTAGATGTCTATTGGATGTCTATTTTCAAGTCTGTAGATAATGCATTGTGGGTAAGAGCGTTAAAACACATAAACACATACGCACAGGCATATATCAATATGATAGAAGTCTTCACCACCTTTGATAACTTCTGTAAATATATGCTTCATAACTTTGTAAAAACGTATTCTTTTATCTAAAGTCATAACAATCTTATATACAATCATGTACTGTTTTTGTTGTACGTGATAATTTGTGTAGCATTATTTGGCGATAATGTGGAACATGAAAGTTTGTTAGCTGTAATTTGACGATGTCTAGTGAGTCATAAGATATTTGATTGTCCTAGATTTTAGGTTTGAACTCGGTTGGCAATAAATAAAACGAGACTTTAAAAAAAAATGGAAATAATAATCATAACAAACAGAGACTTCAAAAAATCTCTTGAGAAAATTATAGACACGATGGCGCCTGGCTACGAGGGAATTCATTGATTCTGGTTGGAGAGTTCTACGGGAATAAAATACTAGGTCAACAATTACGCTGATGGAAGCAAAAAATCTCGAGTTGTTAAAAACAAGGGGGAGATGACCCTAATCCATAAAGATAGCCTAAAAAGGGATGATTGCAAATAACTACAAGCCGATACATGTGTGTCTACGATGTGGCAAACAGCAAAAAGGAACTGCATGAACGAGTGATATCTTATTAACATATTTTGATTAAATCTTGGGAGAGTTAAAAGCAACGAAGTATGTTCCACTCTTGGCATGGATAGATAACGAAAGATTTTTTGACATTTGTTCTATGTATGAATGTATCATCGTTGATGCTTGTTGTTTCATGCTTACAAAGAAAACATGAATCTTCTACGAATCATGAAGCTTTTAGAAAGCTTCAAAGATAAACTGCAAAGATTTGGTAAAAAGAATGATCACTTGGGTAGTATCCATTGTGAGATATTTGGGACCCATCCCCGACTAACAAGAGGAGTGAAAGATTTGTATCTTATAACAAGGAAATTAGCAAGATTGGATAAAACGTAGACATTTAAGAGTTTCAGTCGATAGACTATAAGTGAAAGAAGGAGAGATGACTAGTTAGCATTAAACCATTGCATCGTCTCTGTCATCTGAGAACTTAAAGCGAAGTTAAATAATGAAAGAATATTGATGTACATATCATCGTTCTTTGTTTATACGCTCATCGTAAATGTCACAGGGGTTGGGTATACACGGGCAATCATGTCGAATCTCCGTACTACTTACCCATCGAGGGACTAACCAGGCTCGACGTTGCTCGACTTCAGCGATCTTACGAGAACTGGGGTGTATGCGACGTATTCCACCCATAACCCAAAAGCCTCAATCGTGGTATTTGTGCCAAGTAATTAACTGACAGATACATGGCACCATTTAAAAGGCTTTGATATAACTCAACGGTGGATTGAACCATAACTCATCGCATTGGAGGTAGATACTCCACCACTAGGATAAGAGTGGATCAGTAAGAATCACAAAACGCAGAAGTGAAGCCAAAAATTGGAATAAAATCAGTTCTTCTGCATTCACTGAAGTTAAGTAACGTCGACCATGGTCGAGGACTGACCACTCAGGAATACAAGGTGCCATAAGCAAAAATAGGAAGTGAGTTACGCCACTTCAGTTGTTTGTTCCTTTCAAGGGTATTTCAAGTTTTGCTAACTGAGACATGGGAAGCCCAATCAGAAATACCTGATGCCGTACCCAGCATAGGGGCACAACTTTTTCTTTTTTTAATGTTTGAATATTAGTGATTGTAGCTGTAGTTGTGTTAATAATGTAATTCTAACAACGTTTATATCAAGAATAATAAAATCAATGATAAAAAAAATCAGATCGGAATGAGGAAAAGAATAAGAGAAAAATTGAAAATTGATATAAAAAGAAACGGTGAACTAAAATAGGCTTTTTAAAATTAGAAAGAAAAAACGTTAAGAGAGTTTGAAGAATCCGGCAAAATTTAAATAAATGCTTGAGAGGAGGAAATTTTATTGGCAAAAGCTGGGAAAGGGGAAATTGGAGAAGCGATTAAACTTTAAAATAATCCTTTGCTAATGTAAGTTTTTAATAGAAAATGGACTCGTCATGCATGTGTAATATGCTCCTTGAAATTTTTTTGAAAATTGTTTTTAAATATATTTTTTCTTTTAGAGAAGAAAAACGATGAAGACGGATCCTGAGTTAAAATGGAAGGAGGATGCATTGATGGCTACAAACATTTCTCCATCTTCATGCGCATGCTCACACATTCTTCTTGATTCTTCTCGATACATACGCGCATGCGTGAAAACTTGTATTCGACATACATGCACAGACGTGCACATACATACACTTGGCAGACTTCCGAGATGGCAATCTATTAGATTGAACCAGAGCATCCATGGTCTGTCTTTCACACTTGTTTTGTTTAAATCGAGTCGTCTTGATTTTTCACTGTAACCATATGAACAACAAAAACAGTGCACTTCGAAATTAAGGGTGTAAACCAATGTGCAAAGAATATTCCCCCACCCTGAATCAAACTCATGGCCGACTGATTGCCAGAAAGCTGTCTTTCTGACTGAGCCTAACTGACAAGTCTTAGAAATTACCATAATTTATCATACAGACAACACAAGCTTATTTGAACTTTGTTTCATATAATGTAAATATATATATATATATATATATATATATATATATATACACACACATATATATATATGTGTGTGTATATATATATGTGTATGTATTTATGTATATATATATCTATATATATATATATATATATGTGTATATATATATATATATATATATATATATATATATATATATATATATATATATATATATATATATATATATATATATTAGATGTTTTTAGTAGATTCCACTATGTTTAACACCAAGGGTTTCATGAACAGTTAGTCAGGCATGGAATAAATATATTTCATGTAGCTTCCTGACCGCTGATAATGATTCACTTACTGATATTCCAATGGAAAAAGAATCC
This sequence comes from Thysanoteuthis rhombus, assembly GCA_963457665.1. Lineage (NCBI taxonomy): Eukaryota > Metazoa > Mollusca > Cephalopoda > Oegopsida > Thysanoteuthidae > Thysanoteuthis > Thysanoteuthis major. Next base: position 1,203,147 of record OY735217.1, read on the forward strand.
ATCTCAAAATTTTCGATCAACATACTTACACAGATTTAAAGTTTATAAATTAGAAAAGAAAAGATCAATATCAATACAAGGAATCCCAAAATCAAAAAGACAATTTGAAACCAGATTGAGCAGTAAAAAATGATTGGGAATTATTTGTTCAAAGTGCAACAGATATCTGATACATTTTTTAAAATAATTCAATATTTGATTGTATAGAATTCATATGGAATGACAGCTGCTCATATCTTAGGGTATTAAGTTGGAAAGAAGTTTTTGTACTGTATTGGATTCTTTTGGGACTCAATTTTAAAAGTCAGTCTTCAATTAAGGCATACTTTTTAGACATATCAAGGACTCGCCACAACTCGTATGCAAATAGCCTATTCTCAAGAACATCTGTATCAAGTTGAAATCAAATGAACTCGTGCTGGGCCCAATGTTTGCCAGCTTTTTTTTTTATTCTCTCATTCTTCTCCATTTTTAGTATTTCTAAGTTTTGTAAATCATTTTAACTCTTTGAGTTTTTCATCATTTTAAGTTTTCATTTTAAACATGTAATGTTTTAGTGTTCCTAAATGCACTGTTTCAACGGAAAAACGTTTGTTGTTTCCTTAAATTCATTAATGGTCTTAATTGGTTGGCAAAAACAACTACGTTCTTACTAACCCTTGGAGTAAAAAGTGGACGAATGCCTTGGTCTAGGGTGATTATTTAGTAAACAAAAAGTCAGTAAATATTCACCATTTGAAGAGAGTTTAATCAGGATGATTTTAAAGATTCGTTCCGTACAACACCAAAACCAAATATAAAGAGAAATTTTAGGGGGAAGATTGTGTTAATCCGAAATCCTAAGTGGATGCAGCACACCTGCCTTGAAAATCAGCATTTGAGATATTAGCTTTGACTCAGGTGTGAACACCAAATTCTAGCACTAGTTGCCAATACATAACTAATTTAACCGGAAGCATGAAAAACTGGAATAAACATAAAGAAAACAGGTCTGGTTAGTTATTCAATAAAAACTGTCACGTGGCTAACGTCTCTTGGCAGTATGTCGTGTTTGGGCTGATCAATTAAAAAATAGGAGAAGGGGTAACAATGAATAAGTTACAAAAATGTCTCAATATAAAAAAAAACAAGCATGGATGCCGCTAGACATAATCTAAGGGATCAACTTAGAATAAGTTTACATTGTAAATTGAACACCTCACTGAAAATTTATTGGGGGATTTTCAAAAAACAACAATGTTTTAATTTTCAGCACTCTTGCTCGATTGATGTGGCTTGTACTGGCCTGTATATACATATGTACATAATCAGCAAGTCTGACAGACGGACCAACTTGAAAACTAGGAAAACCTGTGTTGACAGTTTTGGTTAGGGTTCTTCCTTTGCCAAGATGCCTCGCCATTGAACAGAGATTAGCAAGCTCACTGATGTAAGTTCGATCCACATTTCCGGCTTTAAGTTAGACAAAGCCCAGCTTAATACAAATTTCAGGGTATTCCGATATCCACTTATTGTTGATAAGCAGCCATTACTACAGTCGCCCTCTATTAATCGGACTACATGTAATCCACTCACTCCACCAGTTCGGCTCTGATTTCAAATTTTATGCACCAGTGTAATTTTTAATTTCCTTCGGTAATGCACCAATATGATTTTCACTATTTTGTTGTTCTATATCTATTCACGTGTTAATGTACATTTGTTGAACACAGGCAGGTGATTCCTGTTTGTATTCCTGTATTTAATAATATCATTTGCTCTTAATTAAGCCCATTCATGGCTGCAGTTGATAAATAAAGTGCATCCCGTGTTGTGATGCAAAAACCTCGCTGATTATCGATCTAAGATGAGCTTCAACTGTGTCTATACATTATATTACTTCGTTATAATTCGTCATCGATTTTTTAAATGAATTTTGAAATGAAATTTTTTCAAATCGATTTTTATGATTAAAATAGAAACTGAAACAAACTGTACTCTCATTTTAAAAATCGATTTGAAGAGGCTATGAACCAGCCAAACAATTCATCGGTTATAAAAAAAAATACCGTCCAAAAAATTTTCTAAATTGTCATTAAATTCATATCTTGCTCGATATCATCATCCATTACACACACACACACACACACACACACACACACATATATATATATATATATATATATATATATATATATATACATATATATATATATATATATATATATATATATATATATATATATATATATATACATATATATATATATATATGGGGGGAGATATAGGGATAGGATGGTTCTATCATTCAAGTCTTTTGTGATTGAACATTAGAAATTTGATTTTTACTTGTGCTTGAACACCGAATACTTGCTCCATCCATCATTGTGAGCGGCCACAACTGCCGAGTACCCAGTAAAGGTTGATTTTTAATTGAGAAAGGCAGGAGAGTAATACTGAAACGTTATAATAAAAGAAACTATAATCTCTCTTTGTGTATATTTGTTTAACCTGTTCGTAAGTATATCGATCTTGCCTTCACTACTTATCCCTCTATCAATGAATGATCTCCGAGTTATATCCACGGAAAATAGAACAACATCCGAGGGTCCCTTCCAGGGCACATGCCTGGGCCAAGCACATCGATATCCTGGGATGCCAAGTTTGTCAGACTCTCCCTTGATCTCGTTGATGTTATCTAGCAGAGAAAAGCAGAGAGCGATACGTCCGGCATCATTTTTGCTGCAGGAGCTGCTTAAGAACCGTCAAATTGGACAGTGACCGCCTTAAGGGGACCCTATTTCCCGGTTGGGTAATAGAGTTGCTGTTGCATTGATTGGTCGCCTTACCAGAGCTAGCGAGTCCAATGTGCCCAGTTACTTTACTCATAAATGGTATCTCACAATCTAATTCGGTCTGCCTAACTTTTTCCTCATATCCACCCCTAAATTCACTCGTTTATTCGTCACTTCTTATTAGATCAAGTCACTCATTAAATCTTTTGACCTCTGACCTCTTGTCCAACATACTGGACATGGCAGGTTATTATCTTTTGAAGTTGACTGGAATTTGACTCGGAGCCTTCAAGGTTGGCCATGTGTCTGTTTCATTTTTTTTTTATTTTTTGAATGCATGTGAATGCAGTTGAGTAAAAAATATTCCAAATCCCATCGGTTTTAATGTCGTAGCGAAAATTTACGTATCACTATGAAAGTATATATATATATATATATATATATATATATATATATATATATATATATATATATGCCTTCAACCCAAATTCTCATCTCACTTATTCTCATTTTTTTTAGTCTCTTTCAACATGACAGTATATATTCATGCAATTTATACAACGTAAATGAAATAAAGAGCTTATCTGGCCATTGGATTACTGACGGCTGTTTAGCACAATAGTTAGTGCATCTCTACGTTGAAGCGGCTACCGTATTGGTGACAGGCTCGATTCCTACAGTTGCCCCGTTTTCTTTAATAGTTTATTCAATATACTTGTAAAAATTGAGTGATCATTTCAATCAAGTTCCAATGTGGTATAAGACTATTTATGATTCATTCTGCTGTACCAAATATGTCCATTTCTTCAATACATACCGTTGCATTGAAAGAGACGAAAAAAACCGAGAATAAACCAGATGAGAATTTTGTTTGATGCAGTTATTTGGCCTTTACATTATCAGCAGCTGTTTAGCTGAATGGTAAGTGCATCTCAAGCTCGAAGTGACTCATATATAATGAATTGCTGGATTAGTGAATTGTATTGAGCCATTTTATAACTAACAGCATCAGTACTCTTAGTATATAGATAAAAATAAAACATTAGTTACATAATTATTCTTAAAAAATATTTGAAATATTTCTATTACCACCAATAATTGTCATGCTCCTCTTTTTGAAGGGTCCCGACCTCTACTTTGAGAGACCCTGTTCTACAACAGTACTTTGTTTATGCATATACTGTTCGTTTGCATCAGGAGTGGCCCACCTTGAACGTACCATTTGTCAATTTTTCCATAAGTTCAAATGCACCACAGAAATCTTGTACAACGATTCAATTTTTGTAAAAAAAACATCTTAACAAACATAAATTCAGAAGTTTACAGGATCAAATGATCTAATCATATTAAAATTTGATTATGTAAAGTTAAAATGGTCAAATCCCAGTGGTTCGTCCAACACTCAGCTGATCCCTGTTTCAAATTACGAATGTCTTTTGCAAGCGCCTTCAGCTAATTCGTAACAATCGCTCATTTTATGATTGACGGTTTAATTTCTATATCTGTACTGTTGACATTTGCGTCTTTTAACACTGTTAATTCTTGTAAATTTTTGTTAAAAAAAAAGAAGAAAACATATGTATAAATAAATAATGATCTATTACATAGTATTGGCATTATTCAATTTTTTTCCCATCAGACAATCATTGGAATCAACTTTTCGAACTATTGTGGTTCACAAAAGACAAACTTATTCTGTTGAATATGGAGACTGGTTGATTCTGACCAACTCAAATCTAAAGTAATCATGTGTTTGTATCTTATCTCATCCCCACTTTTAACTTGTTGTTTTTTTTAGGGGGGGATACTTACAGACTTGGGGTAAAAATTACGTTTTGCTTTAGTTTAATTCTTCAAACATCAATGGGCATTGAGTTTGTCAATTATAAATGAATGACAACTGTAATTAAGAACTAAATATTTTTCATAAAAACTCAGAGAAAATGTTGACGGATCCAAAACCATATTGAGCTGCGTAGCCAATATCACTGTATAACTCTCAAAAAAGTACAAACTAAACATCATTCAAGTCTATGTTACTATTTCACACTTAACCAACGAGGAGATAAACAACTTCAACGACGACTTGAATTCCATATGCCAAGAAACCAAAAAATATTTCAACATCATTATGGGAAACTTCGAGGTCCAAGTAGGGCAAAGTATTGGAAAATGCACCGGCAAGTACAGATACAAAATACGGAACGAGGGGGTTGAAGATATTGTACATTTTGAAACAATTAACGGGTTCGAAATCATGAGTACCTTCTTTTAAAAGAGACTTAATAAAAAGGGAATTTAGAGGAGCCCTAATAACGAAACCAAGAAATGGACTACATCCAAGCAGATAAGAGCGATACCGTTAAAGATATGTTGGTCCTAAAACAAGTTAATGTAGGAAGTTACCACTTAATGATAAGATCTAAAATTCAGATTGACAAGATAACATACAAGAGTATGCTGTACACCATTTGGTGTTCGAAAAGAACTCACTCGATCATTTAAGATGGATTAGAAAAATAAATATGAACCCCTCACAGAACCGGAAGAAAATATCAACGACCTCAGCGACAACATATCAACTTAAACTTTGTGAAACAAAGAGCAAACAAACCATAAGCAAATTCTCAGAAAAAAATAATAAATTGAAATAAAAAAAAGAATATCTTGAAAAAATGCAAAAACCTCAAGCCCTCAACAACAGAGATAGGAAAGATCAAAGCAACCAAACTGAATAAAACCATCCTTAAGAAACGAAGAGAGGATAAACAGTAGATTGAAAGCATCCTTGAGGCAGGTACTGGCTTCAAAACTATCGGAAAATCTCTAAGTACAGGAAGTAAGCAAATAACTTTTGTGTTTGAAGGAAGTAGAGATTTGACATCGTACAGGGATCAAATTGTCGAACATTCCCAGGAATTTTACAAAAAACTCTATTCCATCAAACAAAGGACACAGAAAAATTATCAGGAAACATGAACGAATTGTAATCAATTCGAGAATAAGCAAGCCAACATATACATGAAAAAAAGAAAAGCATTCGGTCCAGATAGCATTACCATCGACCAACTCAAAAAAGCTGGAGAAATCATCAGTAGGAAACAGGCCTTTCAACTTGAGCCCTAAAACAAAGTAAAGTTTCAGAAGATTGGAAAAATCTCAATTATAACGCTGTTATACGAGAAAGGAAACCCAAAATAACTACAGGCCAATAAGCCTACTCAACTGCATCTACAAACTATTCACCAAACTGATCACAAACCAAATCGCCAAAATGCTAGATGAAAACCAATCACGGGAACAAACTGGCTTCAGAAACAGCTGCTCAACCATCAAACATCTCCATTCAGTAAACTGACTAAGAAGGGATGCAGCAGGATTTAGAATGCTGCTATCTTAAGCATTTGTTGACTCCAAAAGGGTGTTCATCTCAAAATACTTCAACACGTCTACCAACACTGCAGTTCCTTTATCAGGTTACATAAAGACTCTGAGGCTTTTCAACAAGGGAAAAGGAATGAAACAAGGTGATATTAACTCACTTAAACTCTCCGAGGCCAGCCTTTACATGATCTCCCGAAACCTATGCTGGAAATACAAAGAAGTCAAAATAGACGGTGAAAGCCCAAATAACCTCAGATTTACTGACGACATCGTCCCTTTTGCAAAGAACCTTCATGATATCCAGATGATAAACTAAATGAAGCAAACAAGAAGTTGGCCTCCAAATGAACTTCAACAAAACGAATGTCATAGACAACAAAATCTTAGAGATAAGGAAACAACGATCGAAATCGATGAAAAATAACTGAGAGCAACGAATCTCCATCAAATCCTCAAAAGAAGAATAAATAAAGCAAAGAATTGCACCAGGCTGGCAAACTTTAAGCAGAACAAGCTCAACTTTCAAGAACACTAAAATCCCACTCAGTCTCAAAAAAGGAAGGTATATTACCAATGCATCCTCTCGATAGTCACCTATGAAGCTCAAACATAGAAAATACCAGAAGATTTACTGTTGAGCTGAGAACAATGCAATGTGCACATGAGAGAACCATACTGAACATCACATGGCGATACAATATATCAAAGAAAAGACAGAAAACACTTAACAAACTCAAATAGAAAAGGACTGGCCAATTTGAAAGGATGTCAGATAACTACAGGGCATAACGACTCACAACATGGATCCATAGAGATCATACACGAAATTGTGGCCAACAGAAAGTGAGATTGCATGACGAGCTACATAATTTTAGAAAGTACTGGCACTGCCAATGGTTGAGGATTTCAGCGAATCCTGGGGAAAGTCGATGCCCAACGAGTGACGCTAAAAGGCTGATGATGATTCTTCTCGAAAGAAATCAATAAGTCATCGGTTTCTCAAGTTCAAATGTCATTTTCGTCCACGTCATTCAATCGGAAGTTCATTTTGGCTTGTCTCTTGAAATGTCCCTGAGATTGTTCTCCCCCTATTTTTTTTCTCTTTACTTTGACGTTTTCCTCCGTCCAACATTTGTCCACTTGACAATTCTGCTACGACTTTCCGCTGTCACAACCAGCTTTTCATTACTCAACCTTGTGGGATAACTAAACCAACTGAAGCCTTCAATGGCCCATTTTCTTTTTTTTCAAACACCGATAGAGGTCAAAGGCTGGAGTCAAATTTGTTTTTCTATCATAGCAACAGCAACAACAATCCCTACCTAAAATCTCCACTGATCGTCTGTCCAGTCTCGTTAAATTGAATCGATACATGAAAATTGGCGGTTCTCTGGCCGACTGAACCAAACAGAGAAGTCTCACATATATAGAAAAATTCATGTCACGAATACACAATTTCATTATAAAAAATAAACACATTTATACTAACCACACATGATTTGTAATCTTTATTAGATATATATACAAAGTCCCAGTAATCATCTTTAGGTGGAATAGCAGTAGGATTAGAGTTTGATCCTGCAATAGCCTGGCTTGTCATGGATTATCATGATTATTATTATCATTAAACAGATCACAAAGCCCATCGGGTAGAGTGCTCACCTCCAGTTCGGTAGGCTGTGGTACAATCTCCTGTCCAATCGTACATAACATTTTAAAATTTTACTCAATACTTCTCCTCAAACCGTGAAGAGGAGGATTGAGGAATCTTTCCCCAAACTTGAGGTTTTACGGTTAAATCATATTCGATACACTGTTTCTTGTGATATCACCGTGGTGTCAGGAGTCATTGCTAGTCTGCTCATGTGACAATGTCTCTGAATATTGGTTTCAGAAGGGGAAGGACACATTGCTATCGCAGCGCATAGACGCATTCAAGCTCACAAGGATTTAGCACCATGAAAATCAGCATCAAAACTCACCATTGTGTCACGTAATATCACATGTGTAGATTGGAGAAAATACAATATCCAGCAACGAAGTCATGTGACCTGATAGTAATTTATTCCTACCATAATTGAATTGAGATGATTGACTATTTGGGAATGCCAGATGTCGTAAGCAGAACGAAGCTTCTGCTGGCCTGGCAAGTCGGAGGTAGGTCTTACTAATACTTACCTATGTGTACCTAGCCCCAAGACACCCTTGAAGACGTTTTAGGAGGAGAATGATGATATATCCATATGTACAGTGAGAATAATATCGGAGTGAGTGAGTTACGAGGGTTCATTAACGAGATTCCACGAGATCTGTTTCTCCTTTACTGAAAAGGCTGCAGGCAGAATGTATATCTTTGCTTCCATGTAATGATGTCGATTCAAGATGCTATTTACTCAGCGTAGCTTTATTTTGGCACGACGCCACAAGTACAGGGACGCCTCTGGAGGATCGGGCTCACTATGCAGTTGTAATGAGTTGCAAGACTAGCTCGTTAACCATTACCCGACAACAAGGCACCCAGAAGTGTTCAAGGGGAGATAGTATTATGCTTAATATGAGGAGGTGAGAAAAAGATATTCTCCTAATTGCTTTATCAATATATATATAAATATGTATACATATATATGTGTGTTTGTGTGTGTGTGTGTGTGTGTGTGTGTGTGGTTGAGAGGGATAGTTTTTCTGTGTGCATGCGTGTGTATGTGATTAATATATATGTATATAAGTATATAAATTGGGTGCATGGTTATAGCAGATAAATTATTCCATTCATACAAGTGTATGTATGTATTGTATGATACTATCAGCTGTATATATATATATATATGTATATACATATATATATATATATATATATATATATATATATATATATATATATATATATATATATGTTATTTACTTCTGATGTAAACACATATGTGGGTTTGAACAAGCTTATTAGCATGTAGTGTAACAAATTATTTGCTTCGGTAGATAAAGTACTTATGGGGAAATTGATTCGCCCAAGTGCTCACTCATCTACTCGATTCTTCAAGAACCATTGTGACATGTCAGTGAAGAGACACTCTGTCGATATACCAAGCAAGGGGTCAGAGCACGAGGAGAAGATTCCAGTCCATCATTAAATAGCCCCAATCGATATCCAACTTTGGTTTCCCATTTCCATTCCACATGATGATATTATCATGGCTTCGCTTTGCAAACAAAAATTTAGGAGCACACACACACACACACACACACACACATATATATATATATATATATATATATATATATATATATATATATATATATATATATATATATATATATATATATATATATATACTTCTACGCCAAAGATGTTTAACAGTATGCACTAACTGGATGCAGTGCGTAGTTTTACTGGTATCCTTTAAAAGCTCCATGTATGAGCTTCCATTATATCCATTTTACAGTTTTAACGAAAAAATGAGTCCAACTGTTTTGGTAGGGATGTGCTCATTTTTAGACGGTACCATATTTATATTTTACCAACAGAGTAGCAATAATATATAGCTTGGTCATAAATATCTTCTGCTGATATCCTTTTCGACTGTAATTCTCCATTACGGATTTTTTGAAAAAATCTTGTTATATTTGGTTCCGAAGAATATAACTTTCCATTGACAAAGGTGGTTTGCGTGTACTCAACTACAAATGACAGTGTATCTTTCGGCTGCAGTAATTATACACGCATTGTCCTAATTTCACCTTAAACTAAACTAGCATACTAACAATTTTATGTTTGTATTGAAGAATACTGCCTGTGTCGAAACAACATTCAATGCTGATGGCCACCCAGCAATCTTTTTTTCTTCCCACTTATAGTCTTTCAACATCATCACTTGGGGCAAATCTTTATCAACTGTTGCCATTTCCTTGCTTTCAAATGCGACGTCCTGAGTTTTTGTCTTATCAGTCTTAAAAAGCATCCTGATCATCTAATAATAGAAATCTCCATGTGTCATAACTAACTGAGACAAGCCATTAACAAACTAACTTTTGTTCAGACAATCAAATCTCATTTTCAAATCTTCGAATTTGACACAACGTTTCGGTCAACTCATTCTATGGCCTTCTTCAAGTATAAAATGTAATAGAGATCGATAGAAACACCGCTTTTTCATTATGGATATTACATTTTACAACTGGAAAAGGTCGTAGAATGAATAGGCCGAAAAAACATTGTCAAAATCGAAGATGGGAAGAAGAGATTAGATTTTTGAATCAAAAGTTGACATGAAAACTTCCTCCGTACCTATTCATTTGATAATGTTTTTACTGCACGGTTCATTTTCTGACATTTTTCAATGCTTTACACTTTATATGTGTTCTATGCCAACCATTGATGTCAATCCGCCAAAATGATCCCACATTCGCAAAGATTCAACTTTGAGGCAAATCCAGTTTATATTTATGTCAGTCTATGTATTTTTCAACACTTTATATTCCCTTCTCTTGGTCCATTTTCTAACTTTCTAAAACAACAGTTTTTAAAAAAATATCCGTCCTGGGATCATCCCCAGAGAGATCTACTTTTGTCCCAAACACATTTTCAACTGTCTCAGGGACGAAGAGGCACCATTAATATCGAGCTTTGATTTTTATACTAACCATTATTATCATCCGAATCTGCTTAATCGAATCAGTATATCTGGACGGAATTGCCAGAGACTTATCCAGATTAATGACATCATTGTGCTTTGGTGGATCAGTGCTACTCAGTCTTCTCCGATTCCATCATTCAATTGAGAGCAGGGAAGTAGAGATTGGGTACAACAATTCCTCAATACTAAGTGCCCAGGCATAGCAGCTCAAGTGTGAAAGCTGAATTTGCTAAAACTGTTCGATAAGATACAAAGAGCCAAGCATTCTTCAATACTAACATAAAATTGTTCAAATGTCAGCTTAGTTCAAAGTGACATTAAGACGATAATTGGTCACGACATTGATCAATTCTTTGTTCAAGGAAATATCATCGAGGGTCCAGTGTTCAATAACATTTGGGGGCAGATCGAATAAATTATTGGAAACAAATTCATGTAATTTTTAAAGAAATCCCAAAAGTAAGGAGATCCCCGACAGGAAACAGTCAGATTGGAGAGAGAGAAGGAGTGGGGAGGCGAACAGTTGTTTGTTAGGACTATTAACTTATCTAAACCATGAAATTCTTGAAATCCAAACGGATTTCCAGCGATAAGGTGCCCGAGAACCCGCGTAACAATTTTCATTCTGATTGATTCAGTTGTTCCAAAATAAAACATTTTTTGCATGTTGACGTATAATCATGTACATATGAAATGTAAACTAACAATAGGAGCGACCGTAACTTACTATTCAAGGAGATCTGTCAACATTACATGATCGATCAAGATTTAAAAACTTTTGCTAATTGAAGAATAAGATTTTTGCTTATAAAATATATACAAATATCCGGACTCGCTATAATTCTATACTCCTGTCAAGGTTCTAACAAAATTTCATTGAAATATTGTAAGATTGCAAAGTCATCCGGTTGAAAACTTGATACAACGACGACAATGACTGGGACGATGTTGGCAGCGACACGGACGATAACGACGACAGACACTCGTTGCTAATGAGAGATCTTAGCCCTTATTGCCCGGGAAGGAAGTACCTACGAGGAGCAAAAAGATAATCATTGGATACACTGGTTATTATAGGATCATTGATGTTAAGCCATGTTAAGTCTGATCAGCACCCAGATGGGGTACCATTGGGGAATACCGTAGGTAGAATGAAGTGTCGACAGGCCAGACAATCTTTTGGTGGGTCTTACTGATAGACGCCCGCGCGTACTTAATCCAACGACACTCTCGTTGAGAATGTAAGAGGACAATTATACATTCATACAAACATACATATTTTGATTCTTTCTCGGCAAGATTCTAAGAAAAGACAAATTTCGACGGTCGACTTCAGTTTAATCATTTCACAACGTATGATCACTGAACTTGAGCAACGTTGAGCCTCGTCAGAACCTGGATTGGTGAGTCCCTTGTAATACCCGGTGCCGACAGCGGGTGGGGATCAGATGGAGGGCTTCTCATAGTGATCACGGTGATATACTTTGGGAGTAGACTGATCATCTCTTCTACCCCCCACATGTCCCTTCTAACTGGCCTGGCAGCGAGCAACAAGTAATGGATGAATGAATATCGGATATCTGAATCAATAGAACGGTTGGATCGGGGTGATTCCATTTATTCAAACTGACAGATAGCCTTTCGGATAAAAATGATCGCGTATAGATTACAGAGTAAACAAAAGTATTTCTGAGATATTTCCTCTTCAAAAAAAGAGTCTGGTTAGTTGCTCATGGAGACTGTCAAATGACTAATGTTTTTTGACAGCATACCGTTTTTGGGATGATTTTCTTTTTTTATGGAAAAAATGATGATCTTATATCCTCACTGAACGGAAAAAAGTAGGAAATTTTCAAAAAAAAACAAAGCACACACTACGGAACCGATTCAGCATAAAATTACATTGCAAAGTGAATCCCCTCAAAATATCCTTGTAAGGGAATTCACAATAAACGAAGGAACCGTCGGAGTAATTGGTAAAACTCTCTGTCTTTCAGCTCCGCTGATATGACATGCACGCGCAATACCTACATAAATAGCCATGAAGTCAGCTTGACCAACCTGAAAACTGAAGAAACCTTTGTTGATTCGGACGGTGAAAAAAAAACCCATAAAGTAAGAATGGAGATAAGTAATCAAAGAATGAAAATCTACCCCCCACCCCACAAATGAATTCAAATAATTCAATAGAAGATAATCCAATGAATGGAGAAAGGATTTATCAAAGAAAAAAAAACACAATCAAGAACTTCTCTTGTAAACATTACAAAAGCCCTTAACTGAGTTTTATTGGTTCTACTGTCTCTGGCAAACTTCACAAAACCAATAATTAAATAAACAACGTTTCAGCACTTTAGCTCCATCGGTGAAACCAGTAGGTATGATGCATACCTACATACATAGTCAGCCAGAATCACGCACAAACCAAAGAAACCTATTTCAATTGTTTTAGTTGACAGTTTGTTCTAGAATCTTTAATGGGACAGCTGCGTCTTTTTATACCTAAATATGGAGGAATACATTGGCATTATACTATTTCTGTTTCATTTGAGTACTATTTTTCCGTTTAGTCTTTTTCCTCTTTTGTCGGTGTCTGTCTGATATTTCTATTAGTTATTTGTGTGTCTCTTTTCTGTTTTCTGTTTAGCTTTGATTGGCATCGGCAGATAGAAGACAGCAAAACATTCATCAATAATCCAGAAAGATATTGTTACAGCTGGTCGTTTGCCGTATTTTTCTTCCCATCCATTTCACTTTGGCATGACAAAGAAAAAAAACATACGTTCAAATATAAAACAATTTGACGATAAAGATAATGACTTGAGACATACAAAGATCCTTGTTATTCAGTAATCGTCGCAAATCCGATAGTGCTGTAATAATGTTCGACTTGTGGAAATTGGCGTCCAATATGTTCGAAGTAGTGGAACACGTTTCAGATTGTGACAGTAGATGGTAGTAAACAATGGAAACAACCTTTATGTATATTAAGGGAAGGAATATTTTATTCATTTACTCATTGAATACATTTTCTTATTGAATTGTCCTCTTTTGAATCCACGTCAGATTTCGGTGCCATGTTGTCGGATATTGAAAAGTTTCTAGAGTGCAACGTCAAATGAAACGCTGATATTCAAAGTTTTGGTACAACTCAACCACTGGCATCGAACAAAAAACATACTTATTCTAAAAGGGTTGAGTGAAAAGATATATATATATATATATATATATATATATATATATATATATATATATATATATATATGTGTGTGTGTGTGTGTGTGTGTGTGTGTGTGTGTAAGTGTGCAAGAGAGAGAGGGGGAATCTGGATGTACTGGCTTTTCATAGGCTTGGCTTTAGAGGAGGTGAAGGAATAATTTTTCAGGGTTTAAACTTGTGACGTCATCAGCATTATTTAGGGGCTTTTGAAGTGATTTAACTGCGCGAATGTATCCGTTATTATCAAACCACCACAAAGCGATGGAATTATTTTCTTCAATTTTGTAATGATCAAATGAAAGTTATTACTGTAGACTACTGTTATTACAGCACCATTGTGTAGTGTTATCAAAATGAACTTTGCCGTTATAGCGGATGTAATTTATGCAGAATTCATCAAATAATGATAAACCGGGAAGTATCGATAAAAAAATACTTTTTATCACCCTCTCACGGTCCTATGCCCATGTTTCTCTCGTTGGCATTATTCTAGAGGTTTACAAATTTTAGTTTTCAAAATAATCCACTTGCTACGAACTAATCTCCGACGATAGTCTTGTGAAAGTATAGAAACAAACGAGCTTTTAGAAGCCGTCATTGAACAGTATCGTTAGAACTAGCGCCGATTCATTTGGAGTTCACTGCCATTGGAAACAGAAAAGATTCCCTAGGCTCACCGCTCAGTTTTTTAGAATAGGAATACATTAGGAGAAGTAGTAGCAGTAGTATTAGTACTATTGTCTTTAAGCTGGTTATGGTATCAACTATTTATTAGAAGTTTGTCGGTCTCGGATAGTTTTGCGCTGTTTGCGAATTGACGTCACTCACTTCACCAAAAATTATTTTACCCATAGCTGGGAGGACGGAGAACGGACTCATGACTTTCTTCTAGGGTGCTATTGTCAGTCTCGGTTGGAGTTTGAAGTCGCCAAGACCGGTTTCAACGCTTTGAACTGGTCGTACGTATCCCATTTCCTGAATGCTCTCTTACCAGCGAAGATAGGAAGATTTCAAGCCTAACACAGCAAGACTTTTACCAAGCATCCTCATTGGAATAATCGGATTAATTTTTCATTTGCCTTCTTGGAAATATAAAAAAAATTTGTTTTCATCAGACAGATAGGCAGAACTTTCAAATGATAGATTATAGGATGTACAATTGAAGAGTGTTGCCGGAGAACGAAAACAATTATTTTCAACGGGATCGACATCATCCCCACCAGGATGAAAGTTGAGCTGAGACGGTGGGGTCGATAAATCGTCACGTACAAATACATTCCTATAAAAAGGCATTTTTTTTGTTTCTTGCTCGTTAAGTAGACAAATAATGGGGAGTTAACGCGTACTCGAACATTGCAAATCACAAAACCTGTATTTTTAACATGTGTTTCGAAAAAATAAATGGTGTTCACTATAAAAAAACATCCATATACAATACATTATGATTATACCTTGTATAAAACAATAAACAACATGTAGTATGATACAAGATATATACTAAAATCAGAGCTGAAAGGGGGGGGGTCGTGCTTGATCGGCACTGCTGGGGTACCATGTTATGATGTCTGCCTCGCCAAATGAAAAACAATTGATTATCTCAACGAGACAAATTCACACACACTACTATAATATCTAATTCTGTATATAATAGAAAAGAAGACTGAAGAAAATTATATAAATCACGTTAACAGATATTGGGAAATAATCGACTGAAGTGACATAAACTATGTGTATATATATATATATATATATATATATATATATATATATATATATATATATATATATATATATATATATATCAGGCGAATGACAAACACCTCTAGCACTTGGCATCCCGGTGAACGCCTGGATTGTTGGTACCTAGCACTGGCCCTGAAGACTTATCTCAGCTTAGGAAATATCCATTGCAGTATTTATTGCTTTTTGCTGTGAAACAGAAAAGTAAGGGTTATTTTTAACTGTGAGACATTCACCGTTGCTATGATTAGAAAAAAACTTTCTTCTATAAATGTTATTAATGACGAAGAACGAAAGCAGTCAGGCGTTCTTAAAACAGTGATTTGGCTAAAAATATAGTATGTGAAGAACATTTCAGAGCCATAAAATTGTTGAAAGAAACTTTCTATATGCGCGGAGATACTGAAGAGCCAGTCTACGGAAAATCTTCGTTTAGTCCGGCACGGCACCAAACAAGGAAAAATTGGGGGAGAAAAATAGGGTAGTGCCAATTTTCTTTGTATCAAGGGCTTGTCTACCTTTGAAATCAAAATACTGGCTTTTCATCTGAGTTTGAAAACTCAACTCTAGCGCCATTGAAAAAACCCTCTCTGGGTAATGGTTACATGTAATCCTTAAACATTCTATACATTGGATTAATAGGTTTTCGTTAGATCACAAAAGTTGAGCAACGTCGGACCTGGTCACTATCCAGATGGGAGATTGTAAGGGAATATCAGGAGCTACATGCAGCAACAAGATCGTCCTTCGGTCACCTGAACCAATACTCTGCTGCTGATTAAGAGAATATCTCGTCAAGCTAGGACTAAACTGTGCACTAAGAACTTTCTCAAGCTCACGATACTCCATAGAGAACAAATGACAGTGTGCTCTCCTTGGAGCTGCAATACTCGTATAGTGTATCATCATCATCATCATCATCATCATCATGATCATCATCATCATCATCATCATCGTCGTTGTCGTCGTCATCATCATCGGAGCAAATCTCCTTTGAATGGAAAGTCTGTCAACCTTTATGATCAGAATTTCAAATTCTTGCATTTCACTTTGGCTCACCATTGAAACAGAAAAATCTTCACAGTGGGGAGTGAATTGGTGCAGAGTAATTGAAATTTGCCATCATGTTAAGTATAACCATAACATTTTCAAAAATCACCACAAGCAAGTTTGCGTCAATCTGTGTTGAGATACGAGATTGGCGCTTTTCATAGGTGGCCATATTGGATTGCACGCGCAGGCTCACCACGGGTCGAAACCAGCAATCATCACTAAATGAAATATCCCCCCTCCACTCGTTTATTTGAGTAACGGTTATATCAAACACTTAAACTTTATATACTTGGAGAAATACTTTAACAACTTGAAGCGTCGTTAATTTCCACGAAAGAAAGCAAACCGGCTGGAGAATATCTCAGAGCAAAGAGAATATTTCCTTATCCAATTTCTGTCTGGACATATTCTTAACACCCTATTAATATTTACGGACAGAAATCAGCGAAGGAAACTTTATATATGCTCTGAGATATCGAATGCTCAGTCTGCATGAAATATTGCAATAAGGGAAAGGTTCATCCTCTTTGATAGTGTCAGCAAAAGTTTTCTTAACAGATTAAAAACTTTTTTTTATCACTGAAAGCTTAGATCAGTGGCAGTTATAAAAATATACGGGTATTCTCAAAATGTTTCTAAGTGGAATATGTTTGTATGGAGACGCGATTTCGAGTTTTTTTTTTTCGTTATTTTATTAAATAAAATATTCCTTTGTGCATTTCCGTAAACGATTCACATCAGAAATACATATTCAACATTAATATGCACGAATACATTTATCTCAAGTTAAAAAATGTATGAACTTGTTAGAATAAATCACTAGCTTATCAGTATAGAGAAACATTCGACAGACACATTTTTACCCTAAATTATTCTACGTATATTTCAGCTGATAACTCCCCCAAAATTGACCCATTATTTTATTTTCTATTCCGGATGATCTAAATGTTTTTAATCTTATGTTATTCTTAAAACTATGTATACTTGTACAGTGTATAGTATTAGATGGCGAACGATTCGATATTTCAAAATACTGTACGTGAAAGATCTCAGTTTTTGCGATAGATCTACCTAGTTGACTTTTTGTCCTGACGTATTAATCATTGGAATTACGTAATTTGTAAAGCTATTTATTATCTAGAAAGTTTCAATTGTCTCCTCGTGCTCTCCTTTCAAACTATGTCGTCATGTCTAACTTCTCTAGTCTACCATTACTTATATCACTCATAAGACTGAAGTGGAATGTTTTCGTTTATCTATTAATTATTGGATAGAAAGTTGGGTGTTTTTTTTTAGTATTTCAAGTTTTACAATTCGTCCTCCCCGATAGCTACAGAAGCCTCTCCCGCTGATAAAAAGGTCCAAATGTTGAGAAAAAGTCAAGTCCAACCTCCGACTTAGTCTGGAGTCTGACAGTCTAAGTATCATCGGTCGTGTGTACGGTGAATTCAATAGAAGAAAATTCTACATAAAAATACAGATGTAGAGGCATCCATAACATCTACGTCTCCTATGTTTTTGTTTTGTTTTATCTCTCATACTTGTACGTTTCCCTTCATGTTGTTGACTAAATACATACACTTTAATCAGAACAGGTCTGGTTTGTTATTCAAAAGAAACTTCCATGTGACCAAAGTCTTTTGGCAGACCAATGAGAAAATTAAAAGAATCAGTGGTTACTTAATAAATCACTTCACTAAAAAGATCCAACTTTGAAAAAGAAAAGCATGAATGCCTCTGGACTTAAACTATTTAGCATGAATTTACATCAAAAATTGAGACCCTCCACCAGGAACCTATTTAGAAGGGGCTACTGAAAACGTTTTTCTAGACATAATAGAAGTTTATTCTTCAGACCTTTAATTCTGCTCTTGCTGTATGTAACATATGATACATACCCAGATAGCCAGATAAACCTCTTTGAAAACTGGAGAAACCCAAGTCGACAGTTCTTGTTGACGTTTTTTAGCGGGCTGACTGTAATCACGCTGCATCCGAAATAGAATCCTGGGTCGCTACAGAAAACCAAGACAGCCAGACACAATCCAATTCTTCCCTCGTAAATCACATTTTACAGTAATTATCAGTCAAAAGCGAGCCAAGAAAATTACTTCTACAAGGCTACATTTTAACCAGTGTTTTTTTATGGATATGAATATTTTTCCATCTTCATTTCCCTAATAGAATATACGATCACCTTTCTTGTTTCAGCGATAACGCTGTGCAAGAAAATTAGATTCACTTCTTCGTACGAGGCAATACTCTAGCCACGGTTTTTATGGACATAATTATTTTTCATCTTCATTTTTCTAATAGAAAATATGGTCCTCTTTCATGTTTTAGTGCTAATGCTGTGCAACATATTTTTACTTTTTGGTTGTTCTTGGGTAATAAATGTTATTTCTCTACTGATGATACCTGAAAAGTTCAGAAAATGACCATTATTCCCTAGAAACTTTGCTTTTGTGACCATGAATATTACTGTCCTGGACATAAAAACAGAGTTTGATGGATACATTTCTATACATTTACGCTTAAGCAATCAGGATATAACACTCATCATCTTCATCATCATCATCATCATCATAATCATCATCATCATCATCATCATCATCATTCTCTTCACGTCCATCGTTGGACATAGACCTTTCCAAGGATTCGCCACATTTCTCTATCATGGTCGTCGCAGAGCCAGAACTTTCTGAATTTGTCTTGCTCGTCTCTCCATCTAATACTCTGTCGGCCTCGGTTGCACATGTGATCTCTTGGGATTCATGTCATGAGTCGTCATGTCTATCAGCTGTCTACCATTCTTGCAACATGGCAAGCCTATTACAATTTGATTTTTTTTTTGTTGGATTCCATGATGTCCCTGACACCTGTGTCCTCCCGGATGTATTTTGCTATCTTGTGGTCTCTCAATGTGAGGTTGGGCATAATTCTCTCATGTGCACGTTACATGGTTCTCAATTTGGGGTCTATCTCTTGGTTAGGTTCCATGTTTCAACTTCATGAGTGACTATTGAGAGGATGCATTGGTTGTATACCTTTCTTTTTAAGATTAAAGGGACATTCTTATTTTCGGAGGTTGGGCTTGCTCTGCTGAAGGCTTGCCATCCTAGGAAGAATCTTTGCTTGATTTTTTTTTGTTTTGAGGGTTTCATGGAAATCTGTTGTCCTAAGTAAATGTAGTGGACCACTTCCTCCGGTTTTGTGTCCTTGATTTTGATCTTAGTGTTTTTATCTCCGACGTGGTTGTTGCACATTATATTTGTCTTGCTTAAGTTTATGTGAAGGCCAACTCTTTTCCTCTCCTCATTTATTCATGTAGCATTAATTGGAGATCATGTAGAACGTAAATGACGATGTCGTCTGCAAATCTGCAGTCGTTTGGATATTTGCCGTCTATTTTGATACCTTTATTCTCCCAGTCTAGTCTTCTAAAAATTATCTTGAGACAAGCTATGAAAAGTTTGGGTGAGCTGGTATCACCTTGTCTTACTCCTTTTGGGAGTTGGAAGGACTCCGAGTCTTTATGTAGCCTTATAAAGGAGCAGCTGTGTATATGTTGCAGCACTTCGACAAATATTGGATCTACACCTTGTCGGGTGATAGCATCAATGACCTTGGGGATTTTCACTGAGTCGAACGCCTTTTTTAAGTCGATAAATGCTATGGCGAATGGTAGTTTATATTATGCTGTTTTTTTTTCTTCTTTCAGCGAATTATCGAATGCAGGTGGTCCATGGTCCAGTAGATTTTTCTGAAGCCAGCTTGTTCTTGTGGTTGGTTAATGTTTTTGTGATCGGTCGGTGATGATTTTTATGAAAAGTTTGTATATGTAGTAGCCTTACAGGTCTATCGTTGTTGAGATCTTTTTGGTTTCCTTTTTTTATAAAAGTAATATGATTGCAGTGTTTCAATCATCATGGACTTTATTTTAGACACAAGTTGAATAGGACGGCCATTTTTCTAGTGACGATCTTATTTGCTTTCCTGAGTAGGTTGATGGTGATGTTTTCTAGTCCTTTGTATGTTTGTTTGTTTGATGGCTTGTTTCACCTCCCACAGGGTTACTTCTGGGAAATTCCCGAGTTGATTGCTCACGTCTTGCGTATCTTATTCATTGTTTTGTAGTCCTTGTTCGGGTGAATAGAGTTTTTGGTAGAATTCTTTGATACGTTCAACAATCCTGTCTCTGTCTGTTATCAGGTCTTTAGTGTCTTCCTGAATTCGGGCCTTTGTTTATAGCTTTGAAGCCCCGAACTTTTTTAGCTGACTCGATGACTATTATCGTGTATCCTCTTCTCTCTTCCCTTCGTTTCTTCTTGATTATTCTATTTGATTCGGACTTTTCAGATTCGTTTTTCTCTTCTTGTTGTTGGAGGCTTCAGGTTTCAGCGTTTTTTCACGAGATTCCTGGTTCTATCAGAGATTTTACTAATGGTTTATGTACTCTTTGGTTTAGAAATAGTGCCAACTTCTATTATAAATGCTGTCGTTTTGTTGCTTCGTTCGTCGATGCTGGTGTAGTCTTGTTCAATAAGAATTAATAAATCTGCTTTTCAGTTCCAGCTCGAAGGACTGAGTGTGCTTTTTTGATATGTTTAGTGGTTGCAGTTTGTTATGGAACATTTTTGCTGCGTTCTTTGTTGGTATTTACTTGCATTTTACATCTTAACATTCTGTGGTAGCTTCCTAAAGAAATCGTGTTTCACGGTTTCTTTACAGTTGTAATGTTTCTCGTACAAGTTCGAATGAACGTGCGTATGTATTAAAATTATGTAGGTATGTACATATCATCGTGGATGTCGCAGACTTGAGTGCACATCAACAATTGTTAGTGTGAACCACGTCCGGCTTACCAGGCCTGTCGAAGCTTAGTTCTGCTTATGGCACCTGGTATTCCCGAAAAGTCACGCGTGTAGATTCAGACCAGGCTTGGCGTTGCTTAAACTATCGAATCGGCTACGTGCATTCCTCAATCGGACCACGGAGGTTAGTATGTCTAAATATGGCGGAGTGATGCCTGTCATCAAATTAGGTTGGCCTAAGCAAGTCGAGTTCAAACCCTAGTTGAGGTAGTTTATGTCCGCACTGATGCCCTTGGAAAAGGCACAAATCTCTCTCAGTTTATCCAACGGAGAGAGATTTGTAAATGATGCCACCACGAGTGCTTATAATCTCTCCGTCTAATTTACATATCGGAAACGGACCGACAAAGGGGTAATGTAATACGTACAGCCGAAGCCAGGATGGCTGAAGCTGTAGTCAGCGTAGGAGCACTACTTACGAGTCAAACGATTATTGCATGGTTAAGACTTTTGACATTTCGACAAAATGTATGTATATATGTATACAGGTTACACAAATGGAGCAAGAGGGCTGAACATTTGAATATTTACTCTTTTTTTGTCTTGTTCTAAAACGTCAGTTTTAATGAGGATTCAATCTGAGATGCGAGTTATTATTGAATTGATCCCCCAGTTATTGTCCATGCTTGTTTTTGAAAAATTGTATTTTTCTGTCATCGCAGCCTAACAGAGGGGCGAAAGAAGAAAGTTAGTCATTGATCACCCCTTTTTTACAAGTTACACCCAACTCACCATACTGCCAAAAGACTTTTGTCATGTGACAGTTTCTATCAGGTGACTAACCAAGACTGTTTATTAATTAACTTAATTAGTCATACTTCTGTTATTTATTAAATCACATTTCATTACGAGTTGAAGAAAGACTAAGAATTTCTAGTGAAAATATAGAATTGAAACAATTTAGAAATCCATTTTTGAGTTTGAAGAAATTTGGCAGACATCTTTAAAATGTAAAAACTGTAATTCTGGGATTTTCAGGGTTTAACTACATTTTTACATGCAGAAAGAAATATCTATAGGAAATTTGTTTTGTAGAAGACAACAACATTATCTCCATCTTTCAAGAGGATTTTTTCAGGGAGCAAGTCACGTTACTTCCACTGATGCAAATTATATTCTCGGCATACACATTGATCGATAGCCAGCCCGAGAGAACCACTTAAAAACTGACGAACCCTATATTGTCAGTTTGATTGACGATTTTTAATAAATTATTGGCCTTTTGAAAGTCAGCGTTGCTCCATTTTTTCACTTTTATGAACGAAAGGAAATGCAAAAATATCACCGAGTGTTTGTTTTATATCAAATCGGCATAGAGTCAGCATAAATCCACATATTATCTCTCTTTCTCATTTTCTGAGACCCAAACCTCCTGTCATACTATATATATACATATATATATATATATATATATGTATGTGTGTGTGTGTGTGTGTGTATGTGTGTGTGAGAGAACAATAATAAATATACCACAAACGTATGTATATGTGAAGGTTCATTTGAATTTTTTTACGTGAAACAGAATGTACTCCACAATCTGCAATGAACCACTGAAAAATATTTACTCATAATATATATGTATATATATATATATATGTATATATATATATATTCAAATATATATATATATATATATATATATTTAAATATATATATATATATATATAAATGTATACATATATATATATATATATTTAAATATATATATATTTATATATAAATATATACATATATATATGTGTGTGTGTGTATATATATATACGTGTGTGTGTTTGTGTGTGTGTGTGAATGTAAATGTAAATCAGCAGATATCATTCAGATATGAATGATTCAGTTGTATCGCTGTACTATTCCTTATCCAATCTTATTCCACGACGAATCTGTGGAGGTAAGTGAGCCTCACGTTATCCAAATTTTCATTGTAATGATATCATAATTCATTTTGTTTATCTCTATTTTCATTGCTTATCAACACACCATCAATTTTTGTTTTGGCGTTTTTCTATGAGCAAATCATATTCAGCGGACGCTAATACGTCATCACTTTTTGGTTTATGAATTTTTTGGGTGCAACGAGTATTCGTTCCTCTGATTACGAAGTAAGAACAATATGGATGCAATTTCACCGGAAAATCGACACCTGGGAAATTAGAAAATCTGGCAAAAACCAGCATTTTGTTCGATTTTAATAAAAATTTCGATACCTATCAATTTAAACATGAATTTTTGGAAAAAAAAATTTTCCATTCTAGATATCGGAAAGAAGATATCATTTTTATATGATTATTATGATGAATTATCTTATTTATACATTACTGCTTTCAATGATATTTTCTATATTTGAAAGATAAATTCCTTGAGATATTAATCGTTTTCTCTCTTTAGAAAGGGAGCCGGAACTGCATAAACTTGAAGTCTTACTTTAGGAATTAAGCAAAAAGGAAAGTGAATAAAATATTTTTCTTCTTGGTATTCTTTTTAATTTCATTCGAAAGATTATAATTTAGGTTGTTGATCTGGGAGAAGATAATTTTTTACTCAAAATTTTATTTAAATAGACTTTTCATCATACTTATCGATTATGCCCACTTCGAGTGATTTAGGAGTGCTTTTCTAAAAACAGCGTAAACGTAGCTAATATTGCAAGGAATTTATCTGTTAGATGTGTAGAAATCAATAAAAAATGCAATATAGAGAAAAAATAAATCAAAATAATGAAAGATGGAGTAGGAATCATATGAAAGAAATTCTTTTTTGCCGATATTTGGAATGATTTTTTTTTATCTGTTCTTGGATAAACAGCGAACATTTTTATTAATACTGATTTTTTCCAGATTTTGTCGATTTTCCTCAGGAAATTGAGTTCATATTGTTCATACGTATTTCTTAGTTAATTAGTCCTACATTTCATCGACATAAGACGATGACACACCGTGTACTAGACTTTTAGCTATCGATTTCCTCTCGGATTTCCATTTTTTATAGGTAATTTGACGATTGTTACCTCTTCCACATTAAAAGATAAAAAGTATAGTGACGATGAAAACTATCCTTCCAATTGGAAATCATAAACGATAACCATAAACACTAAACCTAAATCCAACTAATATCTTTTGTTGTTATATTCAATAAAGTACATTTTTGAATGGTCAAGTTTTCAGCTTTCATTTGAAATGAATTATGAAATAAATAAAATCACCGATAAAGTTGTAAAAGCAAAACACAAACTATGATCAGTGGAAAAATTCCAAAATTTTCTGGAAAAAAAAGCCCACTTGGGATTCCCTGACAAACATAATATAGCCAAATCCTAATCGGAAATATTCTGTATTTAACGCTGTAAAGGTAACCATCACCAACGTATAACTGAATGGTATTTCTTTCAGTCCAGGTCTAGTTGTTTTTTTGTATTTTTCCTATTCTGTTGTTGTTATTGGTCGTAGCTTTTATGTCGTATTGTGTGCATTCACGTAAAGAAATCTTGTATTCATGTCACAAATGACGTATTTGCGTTCGTTGTATCTGATTGGTTGTGTGGATTAGCTACTGTTGCTACTTTTGTAAGTGTTGGTTTGGTGACGTCTGCCAGAAACGACCAATAGAGCCAATAAAATTCAGTTAGAGCCTTTTGTAATGTTTACAAAAGAAGATTTTTGGTCGTGTTTTTTTTCCAATAAATTCTGTATCCATTCTTTTGATGATTTTCTGTAGGAATATTTTGATGTATTCTTTAGGATTATCGATTTCCATTCGTTAATTTCTGATAACCATTCTAGGTCTTCCAGTTTTTAGAAAATCACCATCCCAGACCATCACCAAAATTGTCAACGTAGCTTCCTTGCTTGGTAGGTTGACTGGTCACGTCCATATGTATGCAAGTATGTATGAATGTATACATCAGCGTACAGGCTGCATTATAGAAGCGAGAGAGCTGATTTTTTAAGATATAACACCTTATTATATCTAAAAAAAACGAATCCTTTTAACCAACCCCAATCCAAAGAAGGTTATTTGTTGGGAGTTCAATTTGCAATGTAAAATTATACTAAATCAATCTCATTGTCTGTATGGTTGCTAGTGAAATTCGCACGTGTTTTTGTTCTGTTTTTTTTTTGTATTGTTTTTCGAATATGCGGACATTTTTAGTGCTCACTGCCTAACAAATGGCGAAAAAAGTAACTCATTCGTTGCTCAACCGTCTTTGAATGTTTTTAATTGACCGCCCCGAAACACCATTTTGAAAATTTCTCATGAGCGACTTTGATGAAAAGCAAAAAGAAAGAACCCACCAAGATGAGATATTTTACGATGGTTTGGGAGGAAACATATTTTGACATCCTTTGACTTTTGCTTTCTTTAGAACGATTAGAATAATTTCAAGTTGATAGCTTCCAATGTTTTTTTTTGTATGTAAGTCGTTATTGGTACGACTGTTTATTCTGATTGGGCCTCTATATTTTTGTTAATTGATATTTTATCTTGTTTTAGTACCATTTTCGCAAACGATGAGCTTATTTTCTGAAACCTGGGGCGTTGGTTGATTTTGTTGGATTAGGTGATCAGTGCAGCAATATAGATATAAGCACTTTTATAACTAGGGATAAGTAAAAGGATCCACAGAGAATTCGTAGATCTTGTTGAATTTTCGGCTATCCATCACCTCCGGAGCAGCCTGTGGGTATGACATATACATACATAGCCATCAAGCCAGGCAAGTACGCTGAATCATTTAGAAACTGAAAAAAAACCTCTGTTGATTATGTTGACATTCTTTGTCAACAGTTTCTAAAACGTCGAGTGGTAAGATCTCAGAGACCACATTTCTCTTTCAACGTCATTTTCCGGGTGAGTAATTATGCATTGATCCATCCACAGATTGAATGACTTCTACCCATGTACATGATTTTATTGCAATTCATTAAAAACCCTTGGAGATATCCAACGGATAAGCACGAGCTTTTTGCGATTTAATGTTGTGTAGACATATATCTACATCAGAGGGGGAGTAATCGCCTCTTTTGCCGTCTATTTTCCATCCGTCGACGAGATTTCATTGAAAAACGAAAAGTTTTCTCATAATCTTCGACAAAATTCCATTGAATTTCACGTCTACTCTCTGATATATCGTGTTGACGGACAGGAAGTTGCCACCGGACACGTATACCTCCCAAACCTCCTCAAGAAATATCGTTATCATTTTCACAATGTTACGAAGCAATTATTTTCTCCCTCCTGCTGTGGCATCGAATTTCCTTGAGAGTCGTTTTTGTGTATCTTCTGCCCCCAAGTTGAACTCGTATCAAGCAGTATAATGCATTAAAAAGAATAACTTTTCATGTCATATTTCTCCGTTCTCCTAAGCCTGCATCAAATGATACAATTTCAAGCAATATATACACATATATATGTAGGATTTTTTTTCGAATGTTCAAAATCAAAATGTATCGTGGAATATAAAATACATAATTAAAAAATCCGAATTTTTTTATTCATAAAATGTTCTGATATTTTCTTTGAAAAACATAGTATAAACAAATAAAGGTATTTTTTGTTATAAAAAATGCAATGTTAATTTCAAACAAGGAAGGACACCATTCTGAAAACCTTTTTCAACATCCAAACTGAAAGTTCTTAACACGTCATCAGTTCTTATAAACAATTAAATCTAATTGGAAATTTTAAAAAATTAGTTACTTAAGGAAGGATGGGATTTTTTGTTTCACAATTACAATAGCAGTTACAAAACATATTTCGGCTCGGAGGATTACAAAGACATGAAATCCACTGAGCTTCTTTCCATCTCTCTCTATATATAGAGAGAGACAGACAGACAGACAGACAGACGGACGGATACAGACAGACAGACAGACACAGATACGGACAGACATACAGAGGGACAGAGAGTATGTATTATGTAAAGATTTGTTTGGACTTTTGTCTCTATCTTGAACATAAGGTTTCAGTTCTTGTACTCCGCAGCTGTTTTTAGGTGATGAATGGGTGTGTTCCTGTCTATCGTTTCAGTGTGGGTGGGGTCATCGTCGCTATCCTCCGTCTTGATGGTCAGAATTACACCCATTCATAACCTGAACAATACAACGGCCAAAATGCTATGTTCAAGAAATTAACCAAAACCTTATTTAATGATTATCAAAAATCCAAACAGAAATCATATAATCTAGCCACATTTGTATCATTTTCATACTAGTATATAATCTAATTACGTTCCTATCATTTTCATATTTTCAGACAATCTAACCACATTTGAGTGATTTTCTTCTGAGCCCATTTTTTTAATGAACCAATCGCTTCTCCTTCTAATCGAAAGTTTCGTATAGAAACGAAACAACAAAAGACCTGTCATTATCTGACTATGTCCCAAAGCAAAGGCTTTCTGTTTATTGGTCCGTCAAACGTCCTAGACAGTTGTTTTTGTGACCCTTTTGTCCTCAAATTAAAGCTTATATCAAGGGACGTTACACATTGAAAATAAAGATGTCACTGTGTTCAAGATGTAATTTTCATGTAAGAAACCGTCAACGAAAACTGCCACAAAAATTGTCAATATACGTTTATTCGGTTTTTAAATTGGTGTGGCTGTGTCATGCAAAGAATTCACATCAACTGAACTAGAACACTGAAAATTTCAACATTCTCACTAAACTATGTTTAAAGAAAAGTTTGTTTTGCTTTAAGAAACTTTCCTCGATGAGTTTTTAGTGGGGGTTCAGTTTTCAATGTAATGATATGTTAATTGATCCCTTAGCTTGAAGTCGTGCTTGTTTTTTAAAATTCAAACTATTTTTAGTGATCATGGCCTAATAAATGGTGACAGAATTAACTTAATCATCGATCAGCCCTTTTTTCCAATTTTTAACCAATCACCCCCAACAAGGCATTCTGCCAAAAGTCACTGTTTACATGACAGTTTCTATTCAGTGACCTAGCAGACCTGTCATATTTCTCTATTTTCTTACTACAGCCTACACTAACTAATGCCAATCAAGTCAATACATTCACCAGGCTTTACACTAGAGTCCTGGAAGACAGATTCAAAGTATATATAAATCAAATGCCACAATAGAAAAAGTACATCTTTTATATAAACGTCTAAGTGTTCATTCATCTTGATCGCCTGTCTACATTTGTACCATCCCCAACCAAATTAATACATTCATCATGTCGGTATCTTCTTACTGACCAAATCATCCACTGTCTGCTTCACCACCGAGCAATCTGTTGACGATTTATCCATCCAATATGAAACTCTGAACAACAGGCGCCGTTTGTAATTAACTGCAGTATGACAAAAGGGTGCGATGCAATAACATCGACAGGTCTATGAATGCTTAAATCAGAATCTTTCAGACCCAAACCGAATATGGCTCAAAGTGTTCGGAAGAAAAAAAATGGGAAAAAAGAGTGTGGGGAATATTTTTCTCCTTCATGTCACACTACAGGATTTTATTCTTCGATCAGTTCTTGAAATTAAAAAAAAAAACAAAACGTTTGTAATTTAAAAAGATGTGGTCTCTTTATAAAAATATCTTGTAGAGTTACGGGGAACACAGATGGAGATACACTCGGATACAATCGACAATATATAGCAAGGCTTGAGAAAATCAGTTAGAGTCCATTTCCAGAATAATTTACAAATCTCTTATCAGCTACACATTGTTATTACAGAAAAAATATTGATAAAAGTTTTGGCCGAAACATTTGTAAGTGGCGTCTCAAGAGTTAATGTTCTTGCTGGGAGTTATGCTGAGACTTTACATGAGGATATGACTGTGAAAATCAAGAGTCAATCAACCCTGATATAATTGAAAATGAGGTCATTGTCTCAAATGCCATCATCCTCTGAATATTGTTGCTATTGGTGATGCTTTCATGAAGAATTTATTTTTATTATCATCATGTTGTTGTTTGCATCGATTTTAAGGTATATAAGTCATCAGCCGGGTCTCATACAGAGACCTACGCCTGACAACTTTGTAAGTTATTACAGCCCAGGCTTAAAGAAAGAAAAGGGGTATAGGGCTTTTACACATGTAGACAATACGATACTTCCATCAACATACCTCTACATATGTATAGACTGATTTATACTGGGTGTAGCGTATACATTCATATGGACAAAGATTCTTTTAATAATGTGCGCAGTGGAGGTAAGCACTATTTTCTGTATTTCAGATATGCTGGGTTTTTCAGGTATTTAGTTGGCAAATTTACTGGCCCCTTTTTTGAGTTGTCCAAGGGCTCCAACGACTGTAGGTACTATTTTGGTCTTGAGTCACCACATTACTCTGATTTCAATTTCAAAGTCTTTATTATTTGAGAGTTTTATGTTTCTATCCGCTTGAACTGTCATATCTAGTAGGAGGAACTTTTTTTCTTTATAGCCTTTCATTATAATATCTTGCCTATTTTTGTTGATATTTCTCAGTATGTATAGTGAAGTTCCATTATATGGTTACATATTTTGTTTCTATGGCTGATTCAGGCCGTTGTTTGTGGCAGGTCTTATTATACAGGGCGTATTAATGTTTGTAGATGTTCCAGGTTAGATGCTACCCGATACTGTCGTGTCTCATTTCAAGATAAGATTTCACAAAAGACAATCCATAGTTGTATAAGAATCATTGAAAGTGCTTTTCGGAGGATGTTGACGATGCCTGTGAGGACAATTCTCTGTATTTCATAGATGTTTAGGTTTCTTGGTATTCTCCTTAGATATTTGTCGACATCTTTTTCAAGGGCTCCTATAACAACGAGTATTGTTTCAGTCTCAAGTTACCACTGATAAGATGTGTTTGTTAGTCTCAGCTGAAGAACCTTCTCTTAGGTTTAGCACCGTTTTTGATACCGTGTTACTGGTAGCTCCTGGTAAGAAGCCTTTGGCCTTGAGCAGCAAGGATGAAATCATCTGTTTTGGCTCAGTTTGTATTATCTATATCAGCATCTTAAGTGCAAAGTGAGTGTTGGCCACACAGGTGATTCTGTTCTCAATGGTCTTCAAGCAATGATATTTCCTGTTGCTTTGCTACAGATTTGGATATTTTTCGCGACTTTTGTTACAATTTAAGTAGAGACTTGTAGATTCAAATCGGTTATGTTTGTTTCGCCTCAGAATGCCTTGGACTCCCACACAATTACGTGAAACCTTTCAGCTGTTTCACGTTTTTTCACCTGAGTCATCATCGAGTCGTCACTTGCCTACAGGTGAGCGTGTATGCCAATGGTCACAGTTTTGTATGACAGTTCTAACTAGATCATACCTCTGCCGCTTTTTGTTTTCTTGGGAGGTGTAGCCGATCTACGTCTTATTCTGGGTGGTTCATTCTGCAGTCGGTGAGGATTTTCCTTGTTTTAGCATCCATTCTACATATGGCAGTTTTGTTCCTGTATATAATGTCAAAGCTCTACTCTACTACGGATATTGCCAAGATGGCTTGGATGCAGTTCTTAGATTTACGTTGGGTTATAAGGATGGCTCGAACCCCTCTGTAGTTCTCCTTTTTTATTCTTTCTTTCGAAGATGCATTTTTTATTCGATTGCCTTCATTATTTCTGAAGTATTTATACACACCTTTCTGTTCAAGTTTTTATATGGACATATGCAGGTATAAACGAATAAAGTTATTAAGATTTTCCTCATAAAGTTATTGAGTTTTTTCTTCTTTGTTTTTTTTCTTTTACCTCTCTCTCTCCTTCCCTCTGTTTTCTATATTATTCGTTTGCCTCCCCCCCCCCCCCATCAGGTACAGGAAGGCACAAAGATTAAATACATGAAAATCAAGAAAAAGGAAAATATGAATTGAGTTTCACATAATGTTACATAAGTTCGGTAAAAGGTGTCGACAGGCGACCATTGGATTAAGAGAGTATTTACTAAATATGTGTGCATTGCTCTTCGACATGACCTTTTTATCTCAGATAAAAATGGATTTCCTGTTATTTTCAAGGTGTGAATAAGTGTTTTTCTCAATCATTCCTAGCGTTCCTACGATTACTGAAATAGTGGTTGTATTTTATGCCACATTCTTGCAGTTTCTATTTCAAGATCTTTTTATTATAAAAGTTTGTTTTTTTTTAAAATCCTTTTGCAGAGATATTTCTATCAGACGATATTGCCATATCAACAACATGGTGATGTCCTATGGTAAAGTAACGCCTTTGCCTTCTAGCACAACTGGTGGTTCGTGCTCATACCATTCTACTGAGTGGTATACGGCATAGCATTGGTATATTTTCCGTAGTGGTATTGCCCTACTGAAGCATGGTTATTTTCAAATTCATTCGGGGTCATGGTAGAGCAGACAGATATTAGATGGTCAATAGTCTCTTCATCGTGTGTATAGAAGCGACGTTTTGGATCCGTCCCGTTCTCTGAAATATATGCCTGTTGAGTTCTTGTCAGTTCTGGTCTTTAGCGGCTACAAAAACCTTCTGTTCATGATTTCAGCCCAGAGCCCTGCAACAAATAATTGTTTTTTGGTTTTGTTTTTTTTCAACATTTGGAACTTGATTTGCAATGTGTACTGGCCATGCAAAGGCTTTCCTCCCAGGTTTTATTTTTTTCAGTTTGTTGGGCCTTTTTCCTTACTTTTTGTTTTTGCCTCTCTTGCCAGTAACTTGCTTCCTATTTGAACCTGATTGCCAAAGTGTATATCTTCTTTGAATGGCTGGCCTTTCTTTAATTTTTTAACGTTTTTAGTTGACAAGTTTTAACATCTAGTCGTTTGTCAACTTTAGATATTTCTCAAACATTATGGTTGTGGTCTTAAATGTGAGCTCTAGTTGGATCAGTCCTCAACCTGCTTCCGCTTTGGGTAGCTACAGACCTGAATCTACCTTGGGGTGATGCACACTGTAGATGGTTTGATGCTTTCTGATATATCTATTCTCAGCATCAATTCAAGATTCTAGTTAATCAGTTTAAAAGAGTATGTAAAAACAGGCAATTCTAGAGTTTTATCTATTATAAAACCTATCTACTGCATTTATCTCAGTTTTGTTCATCACTTTTACGTCTGAATCATTTTTCAACTTTTTTTCTTTTATTGGATCCCTAGTCGTTCATTGATTCCAAGATATCTGTATACTTTTTCCTCATTGATCAAGCTTTCCTTATATAGTTCTATAAACTTTGTCAATACCAACTTCTTGTCATTTAAATGTTTCCTTAACATTCATTTTGGCTAAATTCCATGGTGGTATAAGCGTTATATTTATTTCCTATTGCTAA
This sequence comes from Thysanoteuthis rhombus, assembly GCA_963457665.1. Lineage (NCBI taxonomy): Eukaryota > Metazoa > Mollusca > Cephalopoda > Oegopsida > Thysanoteuthidae > Thysanoteuthis > Thysanoteuthis major. Next base: position 1,236,070 of record OY735217.1, read on the forward strand.
AATACCCTCTAGTTTATAATCATTCCTAGCGAGCAGTCTCAAATCATCTATGGAGACAGGGAAAATAATTTTTATTCATACTGGTGATTTTATGATCCAGTCATGCAGAACACTATTGAAAGCTCTTTTACAGCTTATTAATGCAGTGGCTAGGTTCTTATACTTTGAACGGCATGGAAGGGGTTTGCCACGTTAAAATCGATGGGTATTTTATATGCTGTTGATAAACATGTTATTGGTCGGTAGTTTGGGGGTCAGTGTTATCAGACTTGGGGTGTAAATAAGTAATTCTACGGGTTAGCCATTCAGAGTTTTACTAATGCTTTGTGCACAATTGGAGAAACATTTAACCAAAAGTTGTGTAAATCATCAGGGAATTCCCATTTTTGTGATTTTTGAGAACTGCTTCTCCCTCAATGTTTATGCTGCCCCACCACAATTATTTCCATCTCCCCAAATCTCTTTTCAGAAATTTCCTACTTTTTCAATCGGTGGCGTTGTTTATACAGTCTTTGTTGATTTCTCAAGTTAGATTGGAAGGGATTGATTCTTTCGCAAAATTCGGTGTTATTTTTTTTTTGTACCTTTCCTTTGGCTTTTAGCTGGATTTTTGGATTTCTTTCACATTTGATATTTTAGTTCCCTTTTTTATATCCGAGTAATATTTCAATCTGCTGCTGTTTACGTTCATTCTCCACGATACATTTTTTTCAAGTGAAACGAGGTGTACAATCTGTAATGAGTCATTGGAACTTTTCTTTGTACTTGTTGAACCAAAATATTCTTAATACATTGATACATATGCATACGCTTGTTGTAAATTTTATCGTTGTTCTCTCATATATATATATATATATATATATATATATATATATATATATATATATATATATATATATATCCTGTTTTGTGATAATAAACTTACTACTGCTATTGGGATGTTCAAAATTTGGGATATTTTTGTAGTCCCCAAAGTTGATCAATGCTCATCGACAACTTTGTCCCTGACTTATTTAGAAAGTTTTTTGGTCTTCATCATGGGTGATATATATATATATATATATATATATATATATATATATATATATATATATATAAGGGCCATTTGCTTCGTTTTGCATCGTCTTATTGTTATCAAATCTCATTGTTATCAATGTTATCAATTATTATTTTTTCGCATTTCCTTTTCTCATTCTTCTTCTTATTCGTCGTCGTCGTCGTCGTCCTCCTCCTCCTCCTCTTTTTCTTCTTCTTTTCCCTTTTCTTCTTCTCTTATTCTTTTTCTTCAACGTGTCAATATCATTCCTAAGTGCCAATAATTCGTGTATACCTACACTTTACAGTGAAATATTATATCTTTTCCCGGAGTTGTCATTCCAGCCAATAGGTTTATTTACATTTCCTGCATCCATGGACAAAAGCCTGTATTTTGGGGTCATTGCCCTGGCTGAACGGTTACTAAAGCCATTCTGAGTGTCGCTGTTATTATTGTTGATGTTGTCGTATCTCGAGTTCGTGGAAGATGGTCTGCGTTACACCGACTGAAGATGTTCGTGCGCGAGTATTCGTTCAATATGCACTTCAAGAAGGACACGATTATCCTCGCATCAACCAGCCGGTCTTAATTGCAGAGAAGCTATCAAAGCTGATAGATCTGTTATATTGGCCTCAGGAAACCTTCACGGTTTTGTTCATATCATTCGTTAAAACAAAATGAGAAAAAAGCGGATAAGTTTCACATACAACTGACAACTGTCACAATATAATAAAAACCGATCTCATTTTGAATTTATCTATTATTTACTAAACTTCAGTTACTTTTGGCTTATCCACAATCGTCGGGCTCCCAGTGAGGATTGAACTCACTTGCAGTTATTTGCGGGACCAGCGTATTAACCATTACATTACGACGAGCTGTCAGAGTAATTTACTAATATTAGCTCAATATTGGTAGAGTCATGGAATACCAAGTGAGGTTTCGACTTACTATTCTACAGTAATGATCTACGAGTCGAGCATGCTGTCACACTATGACGAGTCATCCATCCATCAAAATGAACTTATTTAAAACTAAACGCACCTAATGCTATCGTAACGATAGAAACTGAATATTTGTGATTACCCAATCCATGTTCACAATTTAGGTCTCAAGGAGTTTCCTGGCACTACAATTTATATCAACTGATCTGCTTACAAATGTACGGAAACACAATGTTCGATTATTACCATTCGAAAACGCTGCCCACGTATATTATACGATAAATTGGGATGTCAGAGACAGACTCAAGTTTTAATCTAAATTTTAATTAACGGGCGTCTTCTACTGTCTATTTGAATAAGATTTCGAATAATCGAATTTGTTATCTATAAAAGGAAAAATACATTAAGAAAAAAAACGAGATGTTTTGCAGAATTTTCTCATTTACTTTTGTTTATCATTCTAAATAATATTTGAACGTCCAACTAACGAATGCTTTTGGTGATGACATTTGTGAACTGTTTTCTGCATGTTATACAACAATTTGGGTCTATATTAGAAACTGCCATTCAAAATTGTCATCAAAACTGTCAGCAAAGGTCTCTTCAGTTTTTAAGTGAGCCTGGCTGTCTGGCTGGATGGCTATATATGAATATATTGCGCGTACAGAAGTTGCACAAATAGAGCTAGAGGGCTGAAAATTAGAATATTTACTCCCTATAATGTCTAGGAAAAGAATTGTCTTGATGTGTTTTTTTTTTCTTGTTTTGTAAACTTTATCCCCGAAAATGGGTTTTTAGTGTGGTGTTCAGTTAACAATCCATGCTCAATTGGCCCTTTACATTGATTCTTCTGTTTGGGACCTTTATTCATCAATTGATCACATCTTTTTCCAAATTTTTAATTGAGCATCCTGAACACGACATGTCTTGTTTCCTATGAGTGACTAATCGGACCTGTTTTCCTTCTCTCATTATTTTCTATTGATTCAGCTGAATCTTCAAGACCAGGAGGGGTTTTGTTTTTAAAATGAATTATGTAATCAATTTCTGCAGAAATATTTGTTCTTTATGCAGGGTCTGTCTCCAAAGTAACCATCCATTTGGACTGGCTCAAAAGCCAGTTGTGTAACCTTGATGTAACTTGACAACCAATCAGATAAGACTCTACTGCGCATGCATGAGAAGACACTCTCTGTTGGGGTTTTTCAGTCGACACTAAGACACCATTGAATAAGTTTGTGTACAGCTTAACAGTTTTATACACAATGACCGAGCCTGTCAACTGCCTACAACGGGTCAGATCTGGGACTTCATTTTTCATCGAATCAAAGTCCTGGGATGGTCCTTTGGGAGAACTCAGCAGCAGCAGCAGCGGCCTTTCAACGTCTGTTGTTGGGTATGAACCTTCCCCAATATTCACTAGACCTCTTAATCATGTGTTTTGCGTAGCCAATGCTTTCTGAACTCGTCTAGTTCGTCCTACCATTTTATTTTTTTTTGTCGGCTACGGTTTCGCATATGATCCCTTGGGATCCACGTTGTGAGCCGCATTGCCCAGCAACATGATCAACAACGCACTGTTTATAGAAAGTGGCTGTATACTATTACAGTTTGTCCCCATCTGCTTATTATATAGGTTAGAATGAAACAGAATGAGACAGATTTGAGCCTTCGGTTTATATCTGATCCATCAATCTATCCATCTATCTATCTATCTATCCATCTATCTATGACTGTTTATATCTATCTATCAATCTATCTATCCATCTATCTATCTATCTATCTCTGTTTATATCTATCTATCTATGTCAGCATCCGTCTTTTCTTTGTCCGGTCAGACTTATTCATCAGAGATTTTCGGCCGATTTGATTCCTTTCTTTTGTCTGTATTATTATCACAACGTTTCAGTTGATCCATTCTCCACTCTTCTCCAGGCGAACCATCTGAACGTGACTGTAGTAAACAAAGTGTTCTCCCTCTTCAATGGTGGCAACGCTTATAACGTGGGATTCGGGTCGGGTATTTTTCATTTCCTTTCTATCATCTGAGGCGAAGTAGAGACATCTTGGATGACTGACCACATCTGGAGAGAGAAGGACTTCCGCTATCCAGCAGGGTAGGAAATCAAGACCAAACAAGAAAAGGAAATGGAAATACCTGCACACTCCAAAAAACCTCTTTGAATGTTAATGACCTTCCTGGAAACTATGAAAAGTAAAAGCAATATCTTCTCTCAGAAAATCAGGCAGAAAATTAATTCTGTTTCTCTGCAAGCTGACGACGGGGTGGGAAAACAAAAGAAGCCGTGAAAAAAAAAAACCATAGACGGCAGTTGAGATGACAATAATGCTTGTCAGAATGTCAGACAAGTAGGAGCCGAAAATTGAAATAAGAATATCATGCAAAGATAGAATGAATAGCCAAACTCCAAGTAAGAGTTGACTTTGTTTTCCCCAATTACAAGAAATCCTTACACGTTGTCTTAAACCAATATATATACACACACACATATATATATATATATATATATATATATATATATATATATATATATAATGAAAACTTCCCTCCTGCAATCAGGAAATCACAACCAAGTCATTGGAAGGGGGCTTTCTTATCAACTGAGCTAAGTTGACAAGACTTATATACCCATGAATTTATTTATCATACATACAATACAAAAATCGTGGTGACTATTTTTAGTAGGGATAGAAATAGGAACAGGGTTCGACACTGCAATAGCCAGGTTTGGAGATTATCAGAATGTCCAAAAAGTGATGGCATTTCTACAAGGAGAGAGGTTTTCAGGAAAAAATTAAGTGACGGTTAAGGGTTAAATCAAAATAGATCCAATCTGATTGTCCGTACTTTTGCTAACATGTAACGATGAATCATGATTCCCAGATTCAATCATTTCTTGAAAAACTTTTTGTATCATCATCAAAAGATTGTTTCTTTTTTTAGAGTTCATTGTCCTTGAAAATACCTCACCGTAACGTCTAAAATAAACTCCAAACAATGGAGTTTCTTTAATTTTTTGCTCTTGGTTTCCAACAGCATGTTGCTCCTAATAGTATATATTGTTAATTGCTTATGAGTTTATCTTTCATCTTGTCAAAAGAACACCCAAGTTGCTTTACATTCTATGACCATTAACGAAGTATTGATTGGAAATAAAGAAGAATCTCTGACGAGATTCCAACTTGCATCCCGTATCTTTAGATTTAGAAGCTCATCTGACATGAAAGTCGCGTTGGCCATTCCTGTTATTTCTGTTCTATTGTTAAATCAATAAAACTACCATTTTATTGTCATTGATGGTGAGTCGGTGCTTTTAACTTACAATGGCTTATTTGGCTATGGACAAAGGTTTTATCGGGCAGTGAATAATTTTCAATGTGTTATCTTGTAATGGACGAGGGCTTCTATTCTGCAGTAGGTAATTTGCAATGAATTATAGTGAGATGGACATGGGCTTTTATCTTGTAGATAATTTGTAGTGTATTTTCTTGCAATGTACAAGGGCTTTTATCTTATCGTGGATAATTTGCAATGCATTATAATGAAATGGACACGGGCTTTTATATTCGAGTGGATAATTTGCAGTGAATTTTCCATCAATGGAGAAGGGCTTTCATCTTGCAGTTGGCGATTTGTAATGCATTATAATGAAATGGACACGGGCTTTTATATTCGAGTGGATAATTTTTGCTGTGCATTTTCTTGCAATGAACGAGTGTTTTTATCTTGCTGTGGAACAAATTTTTCTCTTCTTCACAAAAACCCATTCAAAGCAGATTAAATCTTTGATTACACCTAATAATAACAACGTCTGCGTTTGAATAAATAAAATCAGAATTGGCTTTTTTGGTCATTGAATAGAAAGCGCTGCGTGACCAATATCTTTTGGCAGCATGCCATGTTTGGGGTTATCGATTGGAAAAAAATTAAATACGGATGATCAATGAACAAGTTACTTAACTTATCTCTTGTTTGGCAGTGACCACTAAAAATGCTTGAAATAGAAAAAAAGAAAGAGAAAATAAGCGCAAATGCTGCCAGACACGAGGTGGAAATCAATTTAGCGAAAAATTACATAGCCACTTGAATCCCCAACTGAAAATCTATTTGAGGAGGAATTTCTCACAAAACCAAAACACTTTTCTTTGTAGACATAATGAGGAGCAAAATTTGAATGTCCAGCCCTCTATCACCATGAATGCAGTTTGTTCGCTTGATACATTCATACATAAAAACGTACATAGCTGGCAAGTCAGAAAGACCAATTTGGAATCTAAAAAAACCTCCGTCGGAACTATATGAGGCAGTTTTGACTGACGGTTTCAGATGAATTCGGTTTTACTAGGTTATAAATTTATTATTGTAGCATAGTTTGTTTTGCACCTTGTGATTACACACAAACGAATGAAAAAACAAGGTTTATTTGGTTGTAAACTACGTCAGTTGGGAAATTACATTCCGATTAGGGAGGTCAATGAAAGATGGTAACGTATAAAACAAGAGAAAGGGAGATAACCTTGACCGAATAAAGGCTTACTTACCATGCAATCATGAAAATTTTGATAAGTTTCTTTAGCTTTTTGCTATGATCCATTAATCAGGAAAAGTTCAATTCATTGTAAACTAATCTGCGTACACAGACAAGCGTTTTTGAGTAGGGGGATACGAACTATAAGCATTCATAAGAAAGAAGACTTTGATTTATCATCAGCAGCAGCCTTTTAGCGTTTGTCGTTAGACATAGGCCTTTGCCAAAATTCGCCTGACCTCTCTATCGTGGGCATTGCAGAGCCAATACTGTCTGAATTTGCCTTGTACGTCACGCCATCTCACATTTTACTTTTTGTATCTCTTTTGATCCATGTGATGAGTCAGAATGTCCATCGGTTGTCTGACATTTTTGCAACCAATTACTATGTGAGATTTCAAAAGGATTCTACATCTCTGACCCTGTCTTTCCTCTAAAGTACTATGCAGTCACGTGAGTTTTAGCATGTTTCTCTCTTGTGCACGTTACATGGTTCTTAGATAGGGTCAATCTTTTGGTTAGGTTCTATGTTCCAGATCCATAAGCCACGATCGGAAGGATGCATTCATTGTATACCCATCTCTTTTGGACAAATAGAATTTTCTCGTTCTTGAAGACAGGGCAGGCTCTATCGAAAGGTTGCCAATGTAGAATGATTCTGCACTTCATTCTCCTTGCTCAATGTGAATGTAGTGGGATACTTTCTCCAGCTCTTCATTTTTTTTATTCTGATTGTCATTTTTTTCTTTTTTGCCCTCTACATTTTTGTCATCCATGACATGGGTTTACTATCTCACTTAATTACCACGATTTAAGTCTTAAATCCCGAGGTTAATATCATCATCATCACATTTTCTCATTTAGAAACTGTAAACTTTTTTTATTTTACATAAGCTGATGACACTGACATATCAAAAACATGAACTCCCTTTTATTCATTTACGTTTCTATCCGTGTGGTGGATAGTTTATTCTTTGCTTCAATTTTAACCATTAATTTCGAGATATTTTTTCTCTGTCCCCGACAAATTGCAATTGTTTAAATACATGTTTGACCTTTATGCCTTTGACATCTTACATGGGATGAAACAAAACTCAAACATCTGCAAGTGGGCAGACAGACATGAAAAGGGTTATTTCTGGTCTGAAAATAGTTGATCCCTGGTCTATGACATGTCACAATGGTTGATGAGAACTAATCTTGTGATAATTCTACAGAGATTATTTCCCCAAAATCATGGTTGCAGCTTGTTTCGGTACTCTGGTATTTCTAGTCGATCGCTCATCTCGTTGCAGTCCAGGCTCTACGTTTTTAACTTCAGTGACCATAAAGGAACCAGTGTATACAACGCGATCTGGCTGTAATTATGCCAACATAGAAAAACATGTTACTATGGATATTTTTCTATAGATTTTTCTTGAGCAGAGATAAAAATCTAAAACCAGGTTGAAATTCTTTTGTTATAGTCATTCAATCAAAAAATGATAACAATAAAGATTCAACTTTTCGATTTCTTCAATTCAAGAGAAGCTCTTATTGAGATTCCGACTCACTTCTGTCCTAAAATGTGAAGAAAGGAAGAGGTATTAGGGATTCGTTGAACCGAGTTCAAACTCTGTTTGAAACAGTGTGTGTTCACTTTGCATCAATGCCCTTGTTATTGGGGAAATAGCACAGGGTGAATTGAGTCACCTATTAATCCATTTTGCATATCGCAAATGGACCAAGTAAGTAATAATTTAATTTGTGAAGCTCAAGAAAGGACGACTGTAATCGTTTCCAACGTAAGGGCAGAAGAAGGAAAAACAGGAGTCAGTTAACCTTTTTGACAGGATCTCCAAATTTAATCTATTCATCTGGAGAAGCTGATTGAAATTATAATTCATTTTTGGCAAGTCTTAACCTACGACTTATATCTGCCGTCTTTTACCACCAATTTCAGGCCGTAATTTTATGACCGTCAAATGGATAGCGCAGATGTTTACAGGGCAGCAATCAATCATTAAAAAGGAGTCCAGGTTTAGCCAGGAGCAAAAGCGTTATATTCTCTCGTCACATATGAAGCTTTAAACATGGAACCTGTCCAAAAGATTGACCCTCAAATAGAGTATCGTGCCACGTGCTCATGAGAGACAACACAGAATATTAGAGAAAAGACAAGAGTCCAAGATATCATAGGAACAGAAAACTCAACATTGCATTTGGCTTGACATGATGTATAGATGTCAGACAACCGCTGGGCATCACAACTCACAACATGTGTCCCCACCGATCATATGCAAAACAGCGTTTGACAGAAAAAAATGGCTTGACGAGCTAGGAAGTACTCTGAAAGTACTGGCACTGCACATGATAGAGAGGTTTGGTCGATTTTGGGGAAGACTAGGTTCAACAATAGATGCTAAAAGGCTTCTCTTGATGATGATCGTAACGCTAATTTTGCTTTGGTGACAAGGCAAAATTTGTTACTCCTCGATTGAGAAGCTTCCACTCATACACGATATTGGGGTTTCCTTTTATTACGATATTTACAGAATTATTTTGAGGAGGAATTGCATTCGGTTTGGTCACGCTTTGATGTTGTTGTTTTTTTGTTGATTTTTTTTTTCATCATCTTAACGGGAAGTGGATTTCATTCCTATTTATATGTCATAGAATAATGAAACATTAGAGAAAAATGTTTCACGCCAGGCACCGTTTAAATATATAGAGTATAACATATAGTGTGACGCTGACAGACACTGAAGACAGTATTTCTTACATCAAAATATTTGTTTATATCATATAAATATTGTATATTGTATAACTATATTATTTAAGTATTGTATGCAAAATGCAAATAATGTAAATAAATTGTACAGTGTTGAATAAATGAGTGTAATATCATATATGAGGGTATTTCTTATCATAAAATCTCCAAACTCGAGTTTTTCAGAACTACATTTTTCGAATTTAGGCGAGCTCTCTGAAGTCTTACTGGAGTTTCAAATATGCTCACTCCAAATCCTGCCAAATACCCCGAAAATAAAAATCAAAATAGAAAAACTATGGACTATATGAAAAACAAAACTGATTTATTGTTATCAAACATGATGAAAATGACTGTGGAAAGTAGAGACATTTGGGATAAATGCAGATATTCAGTTCCCTGAAAGACAGATAGGTATAAAGATCTACATCTCATATGAGAATTGACGACTTCTGCTGAACATCTTTCAGTATAGAATATTTTCGTCAAACATTTACTGATATACTTTTTGTGAAAATTCAAGCGAGTGGCTAACAGTGTTGCGTTTTTCTATCTGTGTCACGTGTAGAGGCCACGGTGACGGATATAGAGTTGAGCTTGAACCTGAAGCAACCTGTCTTGTTCCTTTTCTCCACTTTACCATCAATAGAATTTCTGATCTTTTGATTAGGGCCTAAATCGACTACGAGTTGACCTGAATAAACTCTTGTTGATTTGATTAGGAATCGATATTGTAGTAGCAATATATAGATCACGCAATGAACAAAACCAAAAAGGTGGCAAAAAAGATCCTATAGAAATCAGGTTGTATATAACACACAAACGCCGAAGCAATTCAATTTTCATGGCTGAATGAATAGGACAATGTAGGTAAAGTAATTAGTGTCCTTACAATGGCTACGGATCGACCCTACCTCTTTTGGTCTCTGTATATCACATTACTGCTTGCTTGGATCCTGATTCGTGATATGTTGAATAGACTCAAAATGGTATCACACATTTCACTCCAAGTTATTCCACCCATAGATAGGAAGGGAGATAGATGCGTACTTTTCCGATCAGTTCTCAAATCGTACGAATGAACAAATCCCAATGAGGAGTAAAAAGATTCTACAGAATTTAAATTGTGTATAGCACACAAACACTGGTTCAAGTCAACTTTTATTGTTGTTTAAATAGGAAAATCTGAAAAATTTAGATGAAAGATTTCAGTCTAATCATGCAAAAAGCCTACTTAAACAGCCTCTTCGTTCAGCTAAGATATGGTTCAACTTACGCAAATCCCTCTGACACAATTCAAAGTAGAGATTTTTTTCCCATTTCCATAAGGAGGGTACTTTAAAGTAAATTGAATTCATGATCACGGCTCAAATCAATTGGTTTCGAGTTCAACTGAATGAAAATTGATCGATTAAATCAGGAATCGATATTGTAGCAGGAATTCTTAAAACCTATTAATGAACCATGAACAGTACCCAGCAGGTGACAAAACAAATCTTTTAGAATTTAGGTCATGTATAACATGCACATAAACACGCAAAACAGTTCAACTTTCTTTTTTTTAATTATTTCTCAAATTGAGAGAACCTCGCCTCAAAATAAGGTTGTTCATATGAAATAAAACGTATGCATAATTCCCTGGCCGAACTGATTTATTATTGTAAATAGAATAAAAAAGTGTTATCTTGAAAGCTTCAATCGTCTCCTTTTCACTGACACGTAAACAAGCTCCCCAAATATATTGAATTCTAAAATCAATAGAGACGCTATTTGCGCCATATCTACGTCATTTTAGCTGGTCACAAAATATCTATTAATTCCAGTATAAGTTGTAATTGTAAACTGAGCACCCACTGTGAACCAACAAAAAATCCTCGCATAGAATACCATTTGAAGGAGGTGAAGAATACAATGTCAGCTCGATAACCATTATTGTTAAAAGGGGGAGAAACGCCTGAAATGATTTGACCATACTGTAAGTAACAGCTACGACGCAGTACTCAAGATAGAAATCCCTCTACAGACTTATAGAACCAAGGACAAATTAAAAAAACTTGTCGGCCGTAAAATCCGATAATTTTTAGGTCGTGTACAATGCACTAACATGAAAATACTTTCATCTTTATATTTGTGCGAATCAAAAGTAGTGAATAATTCAGATTAATTCTCTAATCTAATCATACAAAGAAACATGCACTGAGCTTTCTTATTTGTTCTACTAAGGTATGATTCTATTTTGAAACTACAAGTCGATGTTGATGTCTATTTTGAATCTTATATTGTTACTTCTCATCGTTGCAATGAAGCATGATGGATGTATGGACCGGAAGTGTGACATATGAATGAGAAGTGCTACAGACAGACCAAAAATGTGACTAGTAACACGAAGTGCGACGGACTGATGAAAAGTATGACAGACGGACGAAAAGACAAAAAGTGTGACAGACGGACGGAAAGACGGGAAGTGACGGATTGACATGTTATTGACTATGATATAAAATTGCTCTCTCTTTAAACCATACTATTCATACTCTGAACAAAACCCAACAAAGGACAAAAATGTTCCATAGGATTCGAGGATACGTAAACAAAAAAAAACAATATACCTCTTATACTTGTGGGAATCAGACACTGAATAATTTACTTTAATTATACAAGAAGAACATATGCTGAAACTGCCTCTTCATCATGCTATGCTATGGATACAACTTTGGCGAATTATTTTAAATGCCTCTTGGAGAATAATTGAGTTTTTTTTCTTAACGAAGGGATAACGCAAATTGAATTGCCGATCCAAGCTTTGATCAATTGCTTTCGTGTTTACATAGAATTTAATCGATATTGTACCAACGATCCTTAAATCAATCAAAGCAAATTTTCACATTTAATCACATAAAAGAAGAAAAGCAATCACTAATGAATATCACAGTCCCGACCACAAAACAAAATTTGAAGAGAATAATAGGTGTTTTCCATACTTTTTGCACACAACCTATTAGAAAATAACACTCATTACCCAGGAACGAAAATCGTGTTTCACAGCGTAATCAATAGATTACGAGTTTTTTTGTGGATAGAATTTGATTGATTAAATCAAGGATCAATAGTGAAGCAGAAATTCCTAAATCTTATAAATCACGCTATGAATAAAACCCAACAAGTGGCAGAAAAACAGATTCCAGAGAATTGAGGTCATATATAACACAAAAATACAAAAACATTTTCACTTTCATAGTTGTGAGAATATAATCGTTTACATTCGTGTATAAGTCGAACTTGCGTATCAGTCGATCTCTTGTGTAGACCAACCCTTGGTTTATAGTCATAAATCATCAGTTTATATGTTTAGGTCGATCTCAGGTTTTCCAGGAATAATTACCGCCCGAAAGTCATACATCAAAAAGGGGCTACCCAATCTTAAATTAGCTTTTTATTGAAGATGTCGCATGTTTTTTTATTAATATTTATTAATTCATATGTTTATCATTTGCTGACTGTAAAAGTTATGATATATCTTCCATTTTTAAAGTCAAAGTTTACTTTGTGTTTGAATTTCAACCATACAAAATTAAATTCAACCATTAGTTTTTGCCCTGATATCTCGTTTTCAAACTTCGACCCTTACACGAATTCAAATGGTTGACTTTAAGTCACGTGAATAGGAAATTGTAAGTGATTTAGATGAACACTTTTAGCTCAATTACACAAGTAATCATACACTGAAATTACGCACTTGTTTTGCTCAGCTATGATTCAATTTCCACGAATTCAGCAAAACACCGCTCAAAGTAAAGAATCCTTTTTCTTCTATTCACTAAAAAAGGTAGGTTGACGTAAATTGAATTCCTGATCGCAGCTCACATCAATTGCCTTCCAGTTTGAATGAGTAAAATTAGATTAGATTCGGAATCGATATTGCTGGAGCAGTTTTTTTCTGTTAATTGTAATGACACACCGATCAAAATAAGGTTTAATTGGTTGTAAATTACGACAAGTAAGTTGGAAACTTCCTTCCGATAGGGAAATATAATAGAAGATAATAACATATGGAGTCAAATGAAAGGAAGTTGACCTTGACCAAATAACAGCTTTGCATTGAATCTAGTATCTCTCAGTAGAGTACAAGCTATTTATCTAAGTATACTATTTAAAGAATCTGAAATAGGTAATTGAATTCATGAAAATGTTCCAAGATAACTACTCATGACGCTTTCCTTTAAAGCTTCCAATTCAATAGTTTCTTTGGTGCAAGTGCATCTCTAGTACTGAATGTAAACACTAGCAGACTAACTGACAGACTGAAAGAAATCTTGGTAATTTAGCTTTTACAGCTAGATCTGATGACAGTCATTGTCGCTTGATATAAGTTTTGCGACTCCTAGGATAGCACTTTTTTATGTGATTTTTATCAAGCAGCGTGTGCTTGAGAAAGGGAACGGATTCACAGTCCTAGTCAGGCTTAGCCAGTTGTTAGGTTGATCGACGGCAGAGTATAGGCTAAGACGGCTGCAGAACCTGGTATTCTTAAACAGTCAATCTTGGTAATGACTATGCTCGATGTCGTTCAAAGATGATCATAAAAGAACCAGTGTATCCAAAACAACTGCATTGGGAGCGAGATCAAGTTCCTTTTTGGTGCACGGGAGAGATTACGTCGGTGAATGCAGTGGATGCAAACACACGTTGGTAATAGATTAAATTCTAAAAGGTTTGATCCAAAGGACTTAGGAGACTATAGAAGTCATCTCTTGGAAAGTGATGACTTCGGGAAACCTTTAAAGAAAGATGCAACACTGAAGACAGAGAACTTTCAGAAAGGTCAGAGTTGAATCAGTTACTGTTTATTTTATGTATATAAATTGACCGCGAAATTAAGGCAGCTTACGAATTGAGCATAACATTTCAGCAGATTGACTGACTCGTACTCGAAATTCACATTTCTGCCAGAACTCTGTAGTGAGTTATGTCCCGTTCTTATGAATACATCGTTTGAGGCAGTTGGACGGTTGTCACGTAAAGGTGAATTTCTTGCATCTTCAACATATCGATCGTTGTTTTCAGGTGATAAACGTGACATTCTCATCAGTGTCGACGAATCTAACAGGTATTATTATTATTATCATTATTATTATTACACAATATTATATACTACTGACGTAAAATTTCATCCAAAGTTCTGGTAATTAACTGATTGAAACAACGGGCTTATATGCATCGTATCTATCGACATTGTATTCACACTGGCAAAGGGAGTGTATTTTCTTAACTGACCTGAGTATATAAGTCGAACAGCTGTTTGAGGGATAATCTTTAGAGAAGATACCGTCCTATTTTCAATAATATACGGTACGTTGTTTGAAAGACGTGTTGGAAGACCTTTCAGGGATAGAGAAGTTGATCGGGGGATCTTGCTACGTGACAACACCTGTCTTCTTGTCGCAAATGCATCGCAGCAAACCACTGTGAAGCTGGGATGTGAAGTTCTTCAACATGAAACATACTTTCCAAATGTGTCATTTTCAGGCTGTTCCTTGCTTCATCCCCTGCAATTTTCCTTATTTACTCAGCAGTTCCAACAAGTTTAAGATATTGAACAATTCCTCAGAAAAATTAGAGAGAAAACAGACAAAACGAAATAAAACAGAGAGACTGAGGGAGAGAAAGAGAAAGAATAAATGTGGCAGAGAAGAAAAATTGGAAGATAGAAATAGAAACAGACTGGAGAGAAGAAGAAAAGAGGAGGAAGTATGGGAGAAAGAGAGAAATAGAGAGAAAATGGTGGCGAGAGAGAGGGTAATGAGGAGTAGGAGAAGAAGAGAAGTATTTAGATAATGATCGAGAAGGAGTAACGTTGCAGAAGAGAGAGAGAGAGAGAGATGTAGAGAGAGAATGAGAGAAGAAAGAGGGGTAAAGGGAGAGAGAAGAAAAAGAGAGGATGACAATGAAAAAGTGAAGAAAATGGAAGAGAAAAAAATAAAAAGGAAAGAGATTCCCCGGGGATTTGAATGAGTGGAAGAATTGTTAGTTCGTGAAAGCTAATAACAAAGTTTCCTCATTCAGATATTGAATGGTTGGTGACACGCATTCCCTTCAGATACCTCGTCATGAACCTGACGTGTCCAGCAATCAAAAGAATAAACATATAATGAAAATAGAAAAATCGATATTGCATGAAAAAATGTTGCTTACTTTTACCCATTTAAAACTTCCCTCTTATTGCTAGATTCAGATTCCATCTATCTGCCTCAGTCTACTCAGATCAATCTATCTCTCTATCCAATGTTGACCATTTTTATTTCTCTTTATACATTATATTTCTATACTCTCTCTCTCCCTCTTTCTCCCTCTCTCTCTCTATATATAGATGGATGTATTGATAGATATCAATTTATTCATATCCATCTATCTATCTATCTATCTATCTATCTATTTCTGTACCACATTTTCAAATATCTTATCTAATAATCCATCTCATACAGTTCATTTTCATCTCCATATGTATAAAACTATATATATATATATATATATATATATATATATATATATATATATATATATATATATTCTATCTAGCTATCTAGCTATCCATCTGTGAATTTCTTTTTCATATTCATATCTGTCTATCTGTGTATCTCATTTCCATATCTATCAATCTATCTCATTCTGTTCACTATTCATCTATCTATATAACTATCTCTTTTACTATGTATATCCCTATGTCAGTGTAGTCATATCAATATATGATCATATTTATCTCTGCATCTATTCTATTGTCCATACATATCTATTTTCTATTCGGGGACATGCTACCCGGTCCTTCCCTTTTTAAGCAAAGAAATCCATAGTTAAATAGAATGCACAACTCCCTGTGTTGTACATTTGTCTGTGCAACTCAGAGAAGCTGTTTCCTTCAATTTTCTCACCTTCCAGCGATTCTCCTCACCTATTATTCGGAATTTATCCGAGGGATGGTAATGTGAGATCAGTTTTCCCCAGATATGTTCTGTCATATAAGAATGTTCTATTTCTCATTTGGATGTAGCATTTCGATATTCTTTGAGTCAGATATTCAAGGCAGGGCTTTTATACTCTAATAAACATTTGCATAGCATGTTATACATGCAGTTTTCTTTTTATAAACTCCCTCGTAATAGAACAATTTAGTAAAGAAGTTGTGAATAGTAGTTGTGCTATTGGTAACCACCAGCAGAAGTAGCCACTACGAAAGCAACAAAAACAAAGAGTTAAAAAGCCTGAAAAATCTTTTAGAATGATATTGTCCATAGTTTATAGTTCTATAACTCAGTTGGTTATTTCCTGTCCCCTGTATCGTATTGTAGGAAGTGATTAACAAAACTAACGAAGACGCTAATCTGATTAAAATGCTGAAACGGAATCAAAGTTAGCCACAAACTGCTAACTTTTATTTTATAAATTTAGGTTCAGTTCGTTTTTTGTTTTGTTTTTGTTCTAAAAACCTTGAAACAAACATGAAGAGCTGTAGTTTTGATCTGTTGAAGCTGATGCAAAAGCATTTTCCAAAAAGCTCCATCATGCTAATATCAAAAGATGATCAAGATATACATGAATAATCAAACAGGTGAATGTAATTGAACATTAATTCACAATCAACATAAGTTTGTAAAAAGCTCTATTTCTAAGCGAACTGGGAGCAACTACCCAAGCCCTGCAACATGGTAATCAATGAAATAATATTGACTTTTCTCCAAATTACAAACAGAACGTTAAAGGATAATAAATGAATTACAGATAGTTGATACGTGTCTGGAACAAAAACTCAGAAACAAATTTGAGGAGGAAATTCGTTTGCCCTTATCGTCGGGTTATTCCTAATTGTTTCTACGGTCAAACTTGGTTGGTAGCAACGTAAAATGAGGCACGAGTAATCTGGTACCAACCATTTTTACCAGACAACAAAATTGATAATTGGTGTGCCATACAGAATAAACCTTTTCGAGGAACCGAAATAAATCAAGGCCTTTTGTTCAAATATTATTACTCTTGATTTCATTGTAGAATTGATTCGATTTGGATTATAAATTAAATTTCTTTTGTTGACTAAATGTCGTGTTCAACAATTGAAACCATCATTCTTCAATTCGACTACCATAATAAAGATCTATCACTCAGGTTCATATCTATGTTGGAAGCTAACTATCTATCCACCCAGTTTGTACCTATCTAAGTCAGTTCCAGTCTGTCTATATCTTCTATCTATCTATCTATCCATCTATCTCTATATCACAGCTAGTCCATATCTATCCATCTATTTATTACTTCTTACTTTCAAAAAGAACTCTTAATAATGTCTGTGAAAAGTGGGGGGAAGGATATGATAAAATATTATGCTATGATTTGAAAGCTCACCGTAAATCTTTCTGTCAAAAAAAGAAAATACCAGAATATTCCATTACGAACGATGTATTTTTTACCACAATAATAAAGACCGTTTGGGGATGCAATAATTTTATTGCGATTCAGATACGGGGACACGTGTCGGTTTGTCAGATAATGATATCCTGATTAAATGTGAAAATAAAATACTCTCTCGCTCACACACTATCTCCTTGTTAAGTTTTAGCTAGAAGCTAAATATTCGCCAGAAATCTACTTATTTCTTTATCCTTTATCATTTTGGGAAAACATGTTCAGAAAATCTATATCCAGTCTCAAGATACACATTTATCTAAGTCTGTTCATGTCAGTATATATATATATATATATGTATCACTTCAAAAGTCTGAAAAACTCTTAAAATGGTATGGTCTATGATCCATAATAAAGTAAAAATACAATGTTTTCTGTGTCCCGGTGATCACATATGGAGCTGAAACATGGAATCTTACCAAAAGATTAACCCTTAAACTGAGAAGCATGCGACGAGCACATGAAAGAATGATGCTCAACTTCACATGGAGAGATCTCAATACAGCAAAGTATATTAGAAAAAGACAGGATTCCTGGACATCATAGAAATAGTTTTGAAAACTCCAATGACAATGGGCTGAACATTTTGTAAGAATGTTAGACAACTGCTGGATATCACGACTCTCGACATGAATGTCCAGAGATCAGGTGTCTATGATGATGATGATGTAAAGGCACCAATGTTTTCACAGGAATATCTTTTGCGAAATAGCCTGGCGGAGCTCATTCCTTTCCAGGATTCTTCAATTTTGCTTTTTATGCAGTGTTTAGTAGATGGGAATCAAGCTTTAAAAGTCTTTAACATGAATCAACCAACGACCTAACAAAATGAGGGCAACCATTCAACCCTTGGTTCATGGTGATCAGTTAAATGATATTGACTCTTCTCCAAATTATGAAAGAAAATTTGAAAGATCACGAAAGGGAAAACAGACACATGATCGTTTGGGTTGCCTAGATAGAAAGTCAGAAACAAATTTGAGGACAAAATACTTTAGCTTTGATGATAGGATTACCCTCAATTCTTCCCCAGGGCAACCTTTGATGGACGTAACGTATAGAGGAATAAGACGAAATTGGTCCCAATCATATTTAGCCAGCAGCAGAATCTACATTTGGTGTGCCATATAGAAAAAACCATTTCTTGTAACTGAAGAATATAAAGACTTTTTGTTCCGATGATAAATACACTTGATCTTCTGGCAATGTTGATTCCATTTTCATAATAAATGAAAATTTGTTAGCCTAATGTCTCTTTCAACTATCGAATCTAACATTCATTCATTTAGCTACCATAATAACAATGTATCTCTCACTCTCATATATGTCCATCTATCTATCTATCTATCTATACCAGTCAGTTTGTATGTATCTATTTATTCATTTCACATATATATATATATATATATATATATATATATATATATATATATATATATATATATATATATATATATAGATATATGTAAAACTGTTCATATCAATCAATCAATTTATCTTTTTATATATCTATCTCAGTTTGTTCGTATGAATCTATCTATCTATCAATCTCTCTCTCGCTCTCTCTCTTGCTCTCTCTCTCTCTCTCTCTCTCTCTATATATATATATATATATATATATATATATATATATATATATATCTGCACATATCTCTCATATTACTTACACATCCATCTATCCATCTATCCATGTCTCCTCATATACCTTTATATGTCTATGATTCTTTTTTTCGAATTGAATATTTCAGTCTATCTATACAAAATCGAGAAGTCCAACTTTTTATGAAAATCAAAATAGATAATATATTTAATTGATCATCCCTTTTTTATTTTTTGATCAATCACGGCATGCTGCAAGAGGTGTTGTTTATATGACGGTTTCTATTGAGTGACTAAAAAGACCTGATCTTTTTTTTATTATTATTTTTAGAGTCTTTTCTGTCAACCACGTTTTGTTGAGTGAAATTCATGGTCATCAGAGAATCTGTGGGAAACTTTATACGATAATTGATGTATTTAGCGCATTCATTCTCACTGAATGGAAGCCGAAGGTGATATTGCTCCCAAAGGAGCGAAAGTTGAACTGAAGACGGCAATAAATTATCAAATACAAATGGATTTCCCTTAAAACTATGTGATCTACCGTTTTTTACGCTGAATTCAACAAATAAAGAAGAGCTGTCCCCACTCGATGGATTACAAAAAGTTTATTTTGAATTGATAATAAAAACACACACACGAACACACACACACACACACATATATATATATATATATATATATATATATATATATATATATATATATATATATATATATATGTATATACATATCGCAGTCTGTTCATATCTATCTATCTATCTATCTATCTATCTATCTATCTATCTATCCAAGCTAATTTCTTCGGAATTATTCTGACATACATGACTTATGCCCAATGAAACAGGTCAATAGAATAAAAAGATTGTACACCTTTATATTTACACGTGTCGTTACCATATGTCTTTTATGTGTGTATATATATATATATGTGTGTGTGTGTGTGTGTGTGTGTGTGTGTGCAAAGAAATTTGAAACTGAAATTTTCAAACATCGATCCTAATATTTACACTCTATCAGCAAAGCAGCAAGCTTCATATTGAGCAAACAAAATAAATAAAACATTATTTTGCAAATCTTTTTTTCTCTCATAATCGCAAGGGAGCCATGAGGAAAAAAGAGCTTGTGAATCCCTGATCCATCATATTGAGGAGCATATTTGTAGCACTGAGTGGCCAAACGATTACCGGTGGGGCAAGCCGAATTGGACTCAAATTTTAGCCGAGGCAGTTTATCAATTAATGCGCACATATTTCCTTTAGAAAGACAATCCCTACTCTTTCTAGCTACAAGTACACAGAAGTGTATTTGGAGGCCTTTCATGTCTATAGGGCAGTTCAACTAGAAAGAAAAAACAAAGCAGGAATGGAAACCCAAAGAGAGAGTGTTAATAAACTCGCCGGTGTGGCCATTTTCATTGCCTTCATCAGCAGCAGCCTTCCAGCGTCCGTCGTTGGTTATAGACCTTCCCCAGGATTCGTCACTTAACTCGATCGTGGTCGTCTCCGATTCGATATTTTCTGGACTTCACCAGACCTCTTGTCACCGATCTAAAACTTTCTAAACGTATCTATTTCATCAAGTCATTTTATTTTTTGCCAACGATAATTTCACATATGATCATTGGGAATCCAAGTTGTGAGTCGAGATGTCCAGCAGTTGTCAAACATTCTTGCAGCATGAACAGCCCATTGCTATTTGAGTTTTCTAATGGATTCTTCAATATCTCAGAATTCTGTTTTTCTCTAATATACAGTTCTGTTTGATGGTCTTATGTAATGATTGAGCATGATTCTCTCCTGTGTACGTTGACGCATTTTAATGAAAGACACTACAAAAATAATGCATTGAATTTGATGGAATTGAAAAAAATATTCACCAATTTCAACATTTCTCTCTAAGTGTAATACATACTACATGTATCCTATAGGACATTGCAGATTACATTCTCAAATATGGTAAGGATGCTTTCTTTTCTACTGATCACTCCCTTTCTGAAAGTCCGTACATGTTAGTGGAGACGGAACTCAATCTCTTGGCATCCAATGTTGTGTGTAAGCAGTGCAATTAGACCTCAAAGAAAGGAGGTAATAAGTTTGTTTTTTTCAATTTTCCGAATCTGGGAAGTACTCCCTAACGAGAAAGTTTGAAATAAACAACATCTAAATTGACAACTCTGCCCCTTCAAATTCGAAAAATTCAAAAAGGAAGAATCTGAATGGGCAAATATTGCCCAGAATTCCTACTAACAAGTCCTGGCCCAGCGCAACAGGATATGGCCCAAGACACTCACAGTTTGCACTATGAATGAATGAAGATCAAGTCTCACACCAAGAACCATGCAACATGCACAAGAAACAACCATGCTCACCTGCACGTGGAAAGATCACAGGTCAGTATAGAATATTAGAGAGATGACAAAAGTCAATAAATGACCATTTTTCAATTCCTGGTGCATTGTTAAAATTACTGCCAGATTTTAACGGAGTTGGTCAGGATTTGAGAAAGTTTCTACTACAAAATGTAAAAGAACAACTGGATCGACCATAACTCAACATTCCCGAGGCTGAATCTCCCCACAAGTCTACATACAAAAATTCATTGAAGTATGTTAAAAAATAATTAAGTTATTTTATTGAGAAAAAGGAGACAACGACGATGATGACGACGTGAATTACGACTGACACCCAAAATGAATGATAGTCCCTATGTGCCCCCCCCCCCCCAGCGAGAAAAAAGTATTCACGCCCAGGTTACGATGCAGATCTTTGCACAGTAAAAGACATCAGAAGGGTTACCAACCAACAAAGCCAAGACAACACACACACATTCATGCAAGCACACACTCACATTCAACACAGGAACATCGGCTCAATACACACGTACACTCACACATTCCTGTAGAATTGCTTGCACACATACTTACACATTCCCATACACTTGCGCACACTTTACACATCTACACACTTGCGTGCAACACACTCAAGATCAAACATACGTACACACTAAGATTTACACGTATGTATGTACTCAAACCCACACACTGGCTACATGTATTTGCAATCATGTAATTATATAAATTCATACTAACACAAACGCATATTCTAACATGTAATTAGCATACTCGTACGCATACGCTTATACATCTGCTCACACACGCACACTCACGTGCACATATGTATACTGAGAGATATTAGAGCACACATGTATACTCTCATGCACACATACGCTCACACACCATTTCGTATCTTGAAGGATATTTGATGTGCTGAAAATTTCTTTTTTTTTCTGAAGTATCGATTTTTTCCTAGGGAAAGAAAAATCTCAGATTATGTTCATTTTGCTGAGTTGTGTTTAATCAAATTAAAACCGATTTTACCCTAACTGCAGAATTAGCAAAGCAAATAACCAAAGGAACAATCAACTGATCTCGAATCTCAATGTTTTCAATCGATTAATTTATGAATAAAAACTTCGACGTAACAGTGTTTCGAAGCTCCGATTTAAATTTTATTTATAAACTGAGAATTAAAATGCCTTGCCAACTATGTTCAAACAAACATTCATCCTCAAAGTTTGCGTTTGAATTTTATGGCCTGCAATCCCTATTCTGCTCGTAAAACTACTACTCTGTACTAACCAAGCGTGCAGCAAATTCATTCATTCGTAAAGTATTCCATAACTGCGAAATGAAAACAAGCATCGGTGCTGCAGGGACTAATTCCATTCTTTCTTCTATTCTGACAGAAGAAGATTACTGTAACTTTTGTATTGTACATATAATAGATAAATTTCTAGGGTAAAACCTTTTAGTTTGATTCAGTTGGTAAGGAAGCTGCACATCGATCACTTAATCGTGATTTCAAATCAAAAGGAGGGAAATGTTCATTCTATACATCGCTTTGGTTTATTGTAGAGGAATTTATTCCCATAAATTAGGTGAGGATTGTTCTTGTTGTTACGATAGAAAATCAAAGTCATCTCCAGCTTGGGCTAGATTTTGACAATACAAAGTAGTTGTAATATATATATATATATATATATATATATATATATATATATATATATATACATATATATATATATATATATATATATATATATATATATATATACATATATATATACATATATATATATACTCATATTCTGTCCGTCAAAAGCTGCATGAACAAAACACGGAATAGGATCTTGAATATTTGAATATTTTACTCGCTACAGTTGTGTCAAATTTATTGTAAACTTTTTTTTGAAAAAAGTCTAATTCATTTTTAATTCCTATTTAAACTAAGAATAAATAAACAGTAATACATATTCTTATGGATTTTGGATTCTGCATTCATTTTAGTATCCTTTACAAAGAGAACGTAAACTATTATCCACCTCATGTACCGTATCTATAACATTTCGATATATGACAATATAATTGAATGAAAATAATATGTATATATATATATATATATATATATATATATATATATATATATATATATATATATATATATGTATATATATATATATATATTTATATATATATATGTATATATATATATGTATATATATATATATAACATTTCGATATATGACAATCTGATTGAATCAAAACATTGTATATACGTACTTATAATGTTTTCATTCAATCATATCGTCATATATCGAAATGCAAAATCGTGTGGAATACACTGATTCTTATAAGATCAACCAAATCAAGCAACGTCGAACCTGGTCAGTACCCAGATAGGGAGCTGTCTTAGAATAACAGGTGCTGTAACTAGCTGGGGAGACATCCCCTGCAGGTATGTTGAAATCTACATGTAGTGAACACGTAATTCTTTTAGAAGCTTTCAACTCGATTGAAAGGTTGAAAGTGATACTTGGGCAAAGCACTTCCTCCATATTTAGCATCTAGGCATATCAGTTCAAAGCTGTTCACCCTTGGTCAACTTTGATCGACGGGTCCACCTGATATTGAAAGTGTCGTTGAACGACCTGGGATCTACTTAGTGTAGTTGTCGACCAGTTGAAGAATCCAAAATCGGACTCCTGCAATGAAGCTGATAATTGAAATTTAGAAAAGAAGAATTGTGGATAAGTGATGAAGTTTCGTCATCAGTTAAGGGAAGAACCCAGGACTGTTTCTGAACAGAAGCTAAGGGAGGGGGAATCTATCAACCTATTTCCCCGACTGTCTCTGTCTGCCTGACTCAGTGACTGCTGTGAATATCAAGTAGCTTTTAACACTTTTCACTGACGTAAATCTGTCACGCAATTCAACATCGTTCAACGTGTCCTTCTGATATCACTATGATTTACTATGATCAAACCACATTGCTGAATATCTCACAATGTTCCAGTTGAATGATCTCAAAATGCTTTGAATTATCGTCTACAGAACATTTAAAATATGGCCCAAGTATGTCCAGTAAACCATTCTTAATGACAGGCTACAATCGAGTTCACTGGCCTCTCCAAGTTGCTTGGTATTTTTTTCCAATTAGCATGGTGTATTTTGAAATTTAGATGCCTTATTCTCTTAATTTGTTTACCGCAGATTTTTCTTGCTATTTCTTTTTCTTATTTTCACCGGTGCAAAGTTTAGAAAGGAAATGCAACACTCTTCTAATTCTATGTAATTTCCAAAACAAAATTAGAAAGTAAGACTATCAAATTAAATAAATGAGTCAATCAAATCTTGAAAAATGCCAAGCACATTAAAAAATAAATCCAGCCAATTAAAAATCTGCGCCATGATTCAATTCGCTGGTCTTTTCAAGATGCTCAGCAATTTTTTTTCCTCATTTTGTGGGGTTTTTTCATATTTGGTTGCCTTATCCCAAAGTTAGGATGCCGTTTTTATTTATCTAATTGCTGTATTTTTTAATTTACTTTACATACTTTTAAATTTGGTCATCGTATTTTCAAATTTTGTTGATGTAGTTTTTAATTCAGTTGTTTTATTTCAAAATATGGTTGATTTACCTTTTTAATCTGTACAGGTAAATGTATAGACAAAAGCAAAATACTTTCTTCAAATGAATGCTCTCACATTTCCCGGTTAATTTTCTGGGATTCGATGACGTGTAATTTAGGTGATTACTTCCCCGTAAATTGATTACATCTATTTTCAGTGAGCGGTGAAGGTTGATAAATACGATAGAATTAATAATGATATATTCAAAATATCAAGATATATATTTACAGGATTCATTTTTAAGACAATCTACCGGTCTAGCCAATCACTCATTTGAAACTGTCCCGTCTTTTGACAGCATGCCGTTTGGGGGTGATTAATTGAAACAATTGGAAAAAGTGTTATCAGTGAATTAGTTATTTCACTCACAACTTCTTTTGTTGGGTCGTGATCACTGAAAAGGTTCGGATTTTCAAAAAAATATGCGGTGGCAAAAACCAAAAGACTAATTCAGCGTAAAGTTAAATTGTAAATTGAATAACTTCCATCACTAAAATTTGAGGTTATCTTAAAACCCAAAAAGTCTGAAGATTCAAAAGATAAAGGTGATTGCTACTGAACACTAACAAAATGATCAATTTAACCGAGACTTACTTGATCCCCCAACGAAAAACCTTTTTAGGGGAGGGGAATTTCTAAAAACTAAAAATACATTACTTCAAAACATACTAAGGAGTAAATGTTTAAATATTAACCCCATCAAGCTCCTTTAATTCGGTCTGCACACGTGATACATACATTCTTAGCCAGCCAGATAGACCAACTTAAAAACTGAAGAAACCTTTGCTAAGAATTTTAGTGACATTTTCGATGACAGTTTTCACAAACTCAATATGAGACAATATAAGATTTTGAAATGCATTCTGTAGTCATATTACATCTATATATATAGAAACACAACAAAACATGCTTTAAAACAAAAAGAGACTTATGTTGACACTTTTGGTGACAGTTTTGGTTGACAGTTTCCAACATTTGTGTAATTATCAGTCAGCATCGATCTTCATTCCTTTTTGCAATTATTTTCTACTACTTCTTCATTGTCTCCTGGTAAACATGTCTACGTACCAGAGAACCAATTATTCCAGAGGACCAATTATCGAAGAAGAAAAAAATGGATTCGTCAACCATTTCATCAGAATCATTATCAGCCCTGTCGAAGAAGTGCATGTATATATATATATATATATATATATATATATATATATATATATATATATATATATATATATATATATATATATATATATCGGTACTTTCGTCTACATCAGTTTAGCAAATATGAATTAGTTTTGTTTTCATAACTGGTCTAATATGACTTTCATCTTTAGACACTTTAGTCTACAGGCAATTTAATCCAAGGTACTTTGATATATACGCACTTTTTCTACAGGCAGTTGAGTCTTCAGACAATTCAACCAGCTGGCACTTTATTTTACAGGTACTTCGATTTACGAGCAGTTTCGTCTACAATCACTCTAGTCTAAAGTGATGTACCATATATATATATATATATATATATATATATATATATATATATATATATATATATATATTACCCCCATGTCTTCCCTTCCGTCCTGTCCTCTATTTGCCTGTCCACGTGATATCTCCAAAACTGAATTTTATTGAAATTTTGAGTGAAGATGAGCCGTAGGGCGAGGGAAATATAAATAAATTCAGAGTTTGATTCAAGGATTAGTTTCTGATTTATATATATTTTTCATTTTTATTTTCATAAATTCATGTATTCGTCCATATCTGCTAGCACGGTATCTCTGGGGGTATTCAATAGACTCTGATGAAATTTTGTTTATGGTTGGATAATAAGCTACAGAAAAATATCCATTTTCGAGCGGATCCATACACAATTATACCCCTTATATCGTCATTATTCCTTCATATATTCATACAGCATGATATCACCAGATTTTCTTGTTTATCCAGTCGATATCTCCAGAAGTTTTCGATCATTTTCAACGAAATTTTAATTGGGGAAAGACAATAGGCTACGAAAGATGGGATTCATAGAACATTATCATGGTTATATGTCGAAATCAAATAATATCAATAAAAATTGAAGTATTTTTATTTTCCGATCCATCTATATATATATATGTGTGTGTGTGCGTGTGTGTGTGTCTGTCTGTCTGTCTGTGTCTTGTTTATGTTTCTATTCGAATCTGTCACTTTATTCATCTTGTTCATCTCATATGTTCACCTCTATCCACCAATCTTTATGTGTTCTTATCATTCTATCCATCTATAGATCTATCATTTGACATATATTTATATCTAGTCGTCTTTCAATCTTCTCGTATCTATCCATTGATCCAATTCAATTCTAATACATTTTCATTCGTGGTTTATACTTACAATTCATGATCCATTTACTGAAATACCTCATCTCCACTTTGTTAATAATATTACCTCCATTATTTCACACATCAATGAATTGATTTATAAGGAATAGTATTGCTAATATATACACATGTATGTGTGTATGTACGTATGTGGGTGTACAGCAAAAGAAGCTAATACTTTTAAAATCCAGTTATGCTTTCTTTTCGCATGACTTCTTGGCATGAATTCCATCAAGAAACCCATTCTTGCTCGTTCAGGAAATTTCTTTCTAAATCAATTTATATAATCGATCATTATTGGGGATGTATCAACTTCAGAATCCACCTTGATTGCTCGCACAACCTCCACGTCAACGGTTATCTCTCTCTCTCTCTCTCTCTCTATCTCTCTCTCTCTCTCTCTATCTATCTCTCTCTCTCTCACACACACACACACACACTCACACATACATCATCAATCAGTTTGTTCATATCTATCTATCTCACTCATCGTTCGAACCCATGGCAAAAGACAGGGTAATCAATTTCTTCTTGAAGGCTTCTTGGAAGTTTGGTGAAAATGATTAGCCAGTACTCAGCAATTTTTACATTCATAAACTTCTAAAATCTCTGGCTCCCACACGGTATAACTATTTATCTCTTCATGATTCTTTGGGAGAGATTATTATCTCATCATCTTTATCATATGCCAGATGTGTCCATAGGTCAATACTTGGGATAAGGTGATAGCAGTTTTCCTCAAATCTGCAGCACACTCCCTATTCTACTCCTAGAATTTAATATTGTTCTCATCTGCACATCATTAAAGATTTTTCGCATCTCTGTTTTTAGAAGCAACGTTTTTCGACTTGAAATTCCTAATCTCTCGAGCAAGGTTTCGACGTTTATTTGATTTCACTTTCTCCCTAATGATTGTTGGTACCATACGCCTTTATTGAAATTTCTAATACGATAGAAACAAATATCACAAATTGAAACTACCGGATGCGGAAACGAACGTGTCTGGATAAAGTTGCGATGAAGAACAACTAATGAATTTAGACAAGGGAAAAGAGGTAAATTTAGAAA
This sequence comes from Thysanoteuthis rhombus, assembly GCA_963457665.1. Lineage (NCBI taxonomy): Eukaryota > Metazoa > Mollusca > Cephalopoda > Oegopsida > Thysanoteuthidae > Thysanoteuthis > Thysanoteuthis major. The sequence goes on from OY735217.1 coordinate 1,264,798, forward strand.
TAATGATCTGTGACACTGTATCTAATGAAAATGAATCATCGATCAACGATCATTGATTTTTTCATGTATTTGTATATTCACGCCAGCAACAATAAAAATGTCTTCAAATCTTTAGCACTTTCCTTAGTAATTTAGCTGACCCCAGCATACAATGGTCAGGAAAGACTCGATTCTCTCACAGATTTCTAATTCATTCATTCTCGATTTCTAATCTTTTCATAGGGTTTCAAGTGCACAACTAAAATCGTCATGCTAAACAGTTTTCACGGTTCCCAGGAAAGATTTTGGTGTTTTCCCTAATTTTCTCTTTGCTCCACCTTCACCCTATGGTCCACTTGCACAGCTACGTCTACAATCTGACAGGTCTCCTTTTACTTGTTTACAGCAATTAGATCAGGTGTTCTTGCTTTGATGGAATGGTTAATCTGGATTTCAAAGTCTCAGAGTTTCATATCCCTTCAATTCTCTCGGACAGCCTCTTCTTTGTGTTGATGTCATTTGTTCACATCGTAGAATCTAAGTCTTCCGTAAAGAGTATCATTGTCGTTACTCTTGAACTCACTGACTGACTGACTGACACAGCGGAACACTCCAAACACCACCTTTCTTCCCCTCCTCCTATTAATCTGAAAATGTTAGGGAAAGAACTCGTGTTAACTGCGTTTTCTAGAGTAGCGTTTCTTGCTATATCTCCACAAAGGAAAATACGTCGCCTGCTCCCGTTAATATAATTTGTGGAGAAAAACAAATTAAGTACAATTTCAACAGTTAAACAAATGTCATGTAAAACATACATTTTGAGGACAAAGACACAGAAATTCAAATTGAAAACGCAGACCTGAAAGGAATAGAACACTGCTTTTACGTACGACAAGAACTCTCCATGAAATCCTCAAAAGAAGACGAAATCAAGCGAAGAATCACCCTAGGATAGCAAGCTCTCGGTGAAGCAAGCTCAACCTTTAAGAATCAGAAATTCAGATAAGTTTCAAATAGAAGGGTTTACAATGTCATATATGGAGCTGAAACATGGAACAGAAATCAAGGGTATCACAGAATGCATTAGAAAACTCAAATGATAATGGGCTGTTCATGTAGTAAGAATGTCAGACAACCACGAGACACCACGGCACACAACGTGGGTCCCCAAGATCATATGCGAAACTTTGGTCGTCAAAATAATAGATGGCATGACGAAATGAATATGTTCAGAAAGTTTTGTATCGGCAACGAAAGGTCTGGTGAATTCTGAGGAAGGTCTATGTTCACCGACAGACGTTAAAAGGTTGTTGATGATGATGATGATGATGATGATGATGATGATCCACTGTCTATTTTGAAAAGTTCCCTTGCTAGATCTTAACACCAATTGGTCCAATAGAATGCTCTGACAGATTATTTTAACTGGTTTTACCGACGGATTGGTCAAATTTGGCAGCATCCCAGGATGACAATTCATATGATAGAAATAGCGCATCCGTGGTCTAACATACAGGCTTGTAATATCAGTTGTGATCAGTTTGTTGAAGTTTAAGTTATTTCTACCGTCTTTTGTTGAGCAGTGGCCACAGAAAATGAAAAAAAAAAACGTGAATGCTGCTGGACACAAAATTAGGGACCAATATAGCATGAACATAAATCTGAAGTTCATCTCCATTCCCCTAAAAAAACTATTGGGGGGGTGGGGTACTAAATAACAAAATAAAAGTTTTATCTAGAGATAATAAGCAGTAAATGTCGGTACAGTTTGCATGTATCATACATAAACACATAATTAGCCAGACAAACGTTTCTCTATCATAACAAGAACAATCTTTGCCAAAATGAGAGATGTACACTGTTATGTAAAAACCTCATTCTGTGACTCACGACCAATTGATTTTCAGAAAGCTGTCTTACTGACTTAACTAAAATGACAAGTCTTAGTTATTAACGAAAATCCATCATACAAATACGTGTGGGATTATATCATTCTAGACAAAAGAACATTTTTGAATATATTTTACTTTATGATATACAAAATACAAAAGTTTCAGAAATCATCTCCCGTCAGAATAGAAGTTGGAGTATGGCCTGTTGCAACCGGTCCTGTTTGATTTGAACTTATTTGGTTTTTTTGGGCGGTAGAATAATACACTAGCTTCCTTACTTTTTTTGGCAATCGTGTTAATAGAAGAAAATCAATAACGGCACTTGTCGAGATATGTTTACTTCAAAATATTTTTTGGTTAACTTCCAAATGAGCGATTCCATTTTGAAGCATCTTCACGTAAACGCTGAATAGTTTTATATCTTTCTTTTATAGTATTTATTCTTTTCTAACTACTGTTATTCAATGGTGGAACATTGAAGCGAATGTGTTCATTGTTGGAGTGTTTGGAAATGTCTCAAAGAGCTTAACAAAGAAAATAATAGAAGAACCGGGAATCCAAAGGAGAATCAAGACCATCCAAAAGACAGCATTACAAGCAACACTAGTTGCTACAAACCCCATCTCTATACATTGAGAAAAAATCTTTTCGTAAATGTTTTCATTTATTGTAATAAAATAAGCCTTCGTGTATATGTAAGTTAAACTTCATAGATATATAATTGTTGTCAGTTTGGCTCAGTCACGTATTCTTGATTTCCAATTGTCGTATATAGATGTGAATTGTATATATGTTTCTTTTATTATAAAATGAAACAATCCTTTGCGAATTAGTTGCATAAATTATGAAAAACTTGCCAATGTCGCTCAGCCGGCAAGAGACACGACTACAAATTAGTTGATCATGATTTCAAATAATTGTTGGAAGATGTTAAGTTTCACTCCCATAAATTTGGAGAGGATTGCTTTTGTTGTCCTTGTTGTTTTTACTGTAATAAAAATACAAAGCCACTCTCGGTCTGGTTTGGACTTCAGTTTGACAAAACACTATAAATATTTAGAAGAATCTCGGATTATTGACGAGCCTTGCAATCGATAATTTTTCACATCAAGTCGTAACTGATGTAAACACTCAACGGTGAAAAAACTTGACCTGTCATGGTTCAAAAGATTATTATTTACTGTTTGCAGTGTTGCCAATTTAGATTTCGAATTTGGAGCTTACATTTGCCGATTTACATTTTTTTCCATTAAATTGAAGAAAAAAACATCAAAATTAGCCACATTACTGTCTGGACGCGACTGAAATAGGAATTAAAAAATAGAAAAAAGTCAAAAATAGCTTCAGATAGTTTTCAAACGTACCGAAGTCAGTTTCAGAGGTGGATAGTGTGAATCCATCTTCTTTGTTAACATCAAGCGTTTTGGGACAGTTACGATAAACGAAACCCAGAAAGAGATTGGGGAAAGAAAACATATTGTAGTATTTTCTTGTGTCTGATTGAGCAATCTGGGATAAATAGTCAAAAAGTGTATATTTTTAAACTGGAATCAAACCATGAGAATTTTGCGTGTTTATGAATTAGAGCATTTATTTTTAATCATCGACTGGATTGTGAGTCTTGAATCAAAGACCATTCAATTCCCCCCACAACTGGACACAGACTCTATACAACACACATTTCTTTTTACATTCAATCACTTTTTTTAGAGAAGTCAATATGAACTGGTGAAATACTATAATAAACTAAAGAAATTACATTTTTACACGACATGGTCTTCTGAATTCTCTTTTTCACGCTAATACTTTCGGGTAAATTATAATCCACGTCAATAATACACTGGATATATATATATATATATATATATATATATATATATATATATATACATATATATATATATATATATATGTGTGTGTGTGTGTGTGTGTGTGTATGTAATCTTGCTTCATTATGACTTTTAAGAAGACTGGTAATATAATCAGTATCTTATTCTCGCAGGTGTCTATACCTATGCATATGCAAATGTTTTCATAATATAATTTTATAGCGACTCTCCACATCATAAATATTCAAAAAGAATTATTCATATTATATGTATGTTTCAACGAGAATATCCTCCAAACTTGTCATTAATGTTGACTTTTATGAGCACGAAACATCACGCCGGGATATTTTCAGGAAAAATTACAGCCTTAGCAGCGGAAATGACTGAATACTATGAAAGAATACATCCATACAAATCGTGGAAATTAGGGGTTGGGTTTTGCATCATATCAACATTGTAAATAGAATCCCCTCTCAAAAACCTTGAAGATTAACCTTTTTCAAAACTATCTCGAAAATTGTAGGAGAAGCGGCCCCCAAAATGACCGGAATAGGAATAGATTAATCAATGAATTGAATAGAGGAAAAATGGTGTCTAACACATACAATCAATTATTGTATTAATATAAAAACAAATCCTCAAAGTGAAGTTTTGGTATAATTGTTGCTGCAGCCTAATTCCTCGCTTGTGCGCCTCAGGGGAGGACAGTGTTTGTATCTTGTACAGGCTTGAAGGTGGATACAGATCCAATTCCCTGTGGCCTTGAGCATTACGCACTTAAGACAAAATAACCCCGGGTCTGATTATGTCTTAAAGGCATTTATTCCCCACTTGTTCGCAAAATCTGTTTGTTTCTCAGCTTCAAACTTGAGGCAGGTTGCATTGTGTTGCAGCTGTTCTTTAAAACGCTTGCTAGAGGTCCTACAATTGTGATTTCTTTCGCAAAGTTTACCAAAAGAGACAGTCTTTGGTAATTGCTAATGTTCCATACATGCCACTCCCAAAGCAAATGGGATTCCAGTATCATGAATTCAATGTATGATAGATATGCTTTCTATATAATCTCCATGTTCGATATTTACTCTTGCCCCTTGATGTTAAGGTTGATGTGTTGGTAGCATAGGTGGGAGCGCTAGCAGATACATCTACTCTCTGTTTAAGATTTGCGTCTTTGCTCCTTTTAGGATGGCAAAGATTACAATTGTTTTGTATATCGTTAGATTTGTGGAGAGTCGCACAGTGTCCCTGCCATATTTGCTCAGCAAGACACCGAAATGAGTGTCTGGCTCCGATCACCCAGGTCCTTGTTGGTTGTGGCATCATTAGATATGACGCTGCCGAGGTAGGTGAACTGTTCTACTGGGTTACGTTTGGTGCCATCGATGATTCTGCGCTGTGCTGGTTGATATATAACCTTTGTCTTCTTGAGGCTAATTGCAAAGCCAAGGACTCGTTGGTGACCACGCAAAGCGGTTGACTTTGTGTCTTAGTGTCAGCTCTCTATGAACGATGAAGGCACAGGCATTTGTAGACGGTATGGTACACTCATTACTGTAAGAAATGAACTGATATTACAAGACAGAGCAAAAATCCATCTTTATGTCCATATTGTTAACCATGTACATATTTTGATGACATTAAGAAAATATGAATCTCAGATTTCACGGAAGTGCTGTCTAGACTAAGAAGAAACAGATATATCAATGGCAAATGCGTTTAAGTTCTCGATGTATTTTGTAATTTCCACTCTGCTTCGTCTGTGACATCTTCCTTTTCTATCATTTGATTATATATAAACAACACGGATTGTATTTCCGCCTTAAAGATATTCGATAGATAGATAGGAACAGACTTAGTAGATGGATAGGACCATTCAGACGCAACGGATAACGCAACATTATATTAATAGTTTTAATCACGGCATTGGCCTATTGGTAGAGACCTGATCATCAAATCAAATAGATAAAGAGAGAGAAGGTATGAGGTGGAAAATGGAATCAGCGAGACTAGTTCCAACTTTGACTATTTGCAGAGAAAGACATGAATCCACTTTTCCCGACCTTTTTCATGGAAAGGGCTTTTTTTATTGGAAAGACTTTATTGAAACAGCCTTTTATCTAAATGATATTTCATTGGAACAACTTCATTAAAAGGATTTCTTTTTATAGAAATGCTTTTTCAATTCGATGAAAATTGTAGATGATTCTCATAATTCAAACATGAAATTTGAATTTTCAGTTGTTGAAACCAATAATATAGGGAATCCCAACAATATTTTTAGTTGGTAGTCGACAAACCCCTACAAAAAACACTCGAATAGAAGATACTTTCATCGTCAACGTTGTTTTGTAATTCGTTAAAAGAGAATAGGATAAATCTGATACAAACTTTTTCTCGATAAATTCTATGGGACCGGAGATTTTTCATAAAATCGACAGCATGAAAAATGTCAACAAAAAAGTTCATGTCCGTAAATTCAAGACCAAATGAGAACGTATTGGAAAAATAAAGAAAACATTGACTTCATAACACCACAGTTCTAGATTATAATTACTGAACTTTTTTGTTATATTGGGATTATTCATTTCAAGCAAGAAAAAATAAGAAAAAAAAATTAGATTTCATATATGTTTTCAAAGTAGGGTGTCAATTCCACAATGAAAAATATCTAGTGCCAGTTTTATTAATTATATGAAATGGATTATAGACAGAGGTTTATTCGATATTTTTTGTTGGAAAAATTGTGTAAACAAAAAATCAGCGAACGTTTCGATCAAGCGGAAGTGAATAATTGTTTCGATGAGATATTGTCATAATAAAAAGTATTTCGATAAGAAGTTGTTTCCATGAAACGTTGCTCGACAGTTAGTCGTGTCACATTCTGTTTATAACTGTCAAGTAAAACCGTCACCCAAATTGTCGACATACTTTTATTCAGTTTTTAGGCTGGTTTGTGTGGATGACTATGTATGTATCACGTGCACAGGCAGCATCAATCGATAGAGACAGAGCACTGAAAACCAAAACGTTTACTCCTCATCATGTAAAGAAAACGTCAGGGTTTTTTTCTATAACCCCCCCCCCCCGTGTTTTTAAGAAGTCAATCCCAATAATCCTAAAAAGAAAAGTATACAACCAATGCATCTTCACGATAGTCACTTATGGAGCTGAAACGTGGAACCTAACTAAGAGACAGACCCGCAAACTGAGAAACATGCAACGGGTGCATGAGAGAATCATGCTCAACCTTACATGGAGAGATAACAAGACAACACAATATATCAGGAAGAAAACAGGAGTCCGAGACATCATAGAAACTATTAGAAAACTTAAATGGCAATGGGCAGGCCATATTACAAGAATGAAAGACAACCGATGAACTTCACGACTCACAACATGGATCCCTAGAGATCGAAACCGAGGCTTACAGAATACAAGTTGGAGAGATGAACTAGACAAATTTAAGAAATACTGGTTCTGCAACGTCCACGAGAGAGAAGTGTGGCGGATCCTGGGGAAGATGTGTGTCCAATGACGGATGTTAAAAGACTTGTTTTTGTTTAATCCAGACATTCTTTTAGTGATCGCTGCCCAACAAAAGGTATCAGGAGTAACTCATTCGTCTACCGCACACTTTTTCAATGTTTTAATTGATCACCTCAAACATTGCATACTGCCAAAAGACGTGGGTCACATGACAGTTTCTTCTGAGTGACTGACTACACCCATTTTATACTTTGTATTTAACTGACGTATTATTTCAACTAATTAGGTATGGCGTTTCGGACACCTTGATTCAGTTACATTTTGTTCTTTTTTTCTCGACGGATTTTCCAACAAAATTGTGAGAAGGTTTATTGATCTGAGAGTCTCTTGTCTTGTAATTATTGTCTGAAGTCAAGGCTCCCAAAAGAACCAATACAATCAACAAACACTCAAATTAGATAATTTAGTATCTGGTAAAACTCCTGTATAGCAATGATAAGATAGATAAAAAGATAGATAGATCGATAGATTACAAGGTTTTAGCTACATTCGAGATCGCATTGTACTTGAGTAAATAATTCATTCTTGTATGGACATCTAGCAAGAAGCATTGCTCTAATTTCGGTATGTCCATCAATCGGTGACGCCAACATGTACTACGGATGCTAACTTACAGATTAACGCCTGAAATCGCTGGAAAATGACATTTTGCAAAGAAATGCATGAATTGTCCTTCTTTTATAATAATAGTCCATCCTTCATTATCATCTTCCCGAGATGATCCTCAATCCGCCTCATTCTGATTATTTTCACCTGAGCCCATTCTTCCCAATAAACTAATGGCTTCTTCCACCCGAACGTTTCGTGTAGAAATGAAATTACACAAGACCTGTCATCACCCCATTGACAATGTCTCTAATCAATTATTTTCACTTTATTATTGTTATGTTTAACTTCCTACACAATCGTTTTTGTGTCTCATCTGTCTCCCAAAACAAGCTCATACGGTATTACGCATCGTCAAAAGACGTCAATGGTTTCAAGCAGAGCTTTTGGATGCCATTTATCATCCTTATCTAAACACAACCCACGTCGATTTGACGTTAGTTATATAGTCAACGCTCTAATGTCATTATTCAAAAGTAGAGGTAAATTCAAGACAAAACTGGAAAGAATTTATTATTTTGTGATTCTTTCATTTTATTATTTATTTGGTCCGTTTGCGCCAAAGCAACCGCGTTAAGGTTCAAGTATGTGAACGTTCCCTATTGAATATTTGGTACAACAAAATCTTTTGACTCCCATTTCCCCCATTTGGTCTTGTGTCAGACTAAACTCTATTGTTATCAAGAGGTTTATGTAAAATATATGTACGTTTATATGCACCTTTTTTTGCATATGTCCCCTTGACCTATATATATATATATATATATATATATATATATATATATATATGTATATAGATTTACACTTACACCAACGGATGCACACACACACACACACACACACACACACACATATATATATATACACATACCTATACAGAGAGGGAGAAATATAGACGGGTAGAGATCCTACGAAATTCAAGACTAATCATCTGTGGAAAAATTCATTATTTTTTATTCTTTCATTTCATTTGTTTCTTTTAATTTGTCGGCTTGTATCAGTAATTCTTGCTTTCTTCAACGCATGATTTAGAGTGAGAAGAAAGATTTGTGTAAGATTTCATTCTACTGAAGCCTTTTGGCTCTGTGTGCGTGTGTGTGTGTGTGTGTATGTGTGTGTGTGTTTGAAAACAATTATTTATTACTCCTGACTGTCTTCGATATAGGGTTTGGATGTAAATTCTGTTCTCATTAATTTAATGTATGTGTGTTTGCGTATGCATGTGCACGAGCGTATTTTTTTGTGTGCGAGTGTATGTGGGTTAAATGTATACGTGTGTGTATGTATTAATGAGTCTGTGAACTTGTGGGTTTTTGTGTTTTAGGAGTTTAAAGTACGAGATTTGTGTTCAACAAAATGTGCGATTTCTGTCTTACAAAAATAGCAAATTGATACAACATCAATATCTTGGATTGCCTGGTTTATGTACGATGTTTGACGTCTTTTTAATATTCACAGGACGTTGGATTATCCATTAGTTTTACTATTTTTAGAGTAAATAGTTATTTTATTCTGAAATGATTTTGTCGTGAATTCTTTTTTCATATGTTTGGACTTTTTAAAGCGGTTGTGTTCGCGTATAGTTATAAAAACATTGTATTTGAGTACATTCATACAGAAGAAAGAAATATCCATTAAAAAGAATCTTAAATGAAGGTGTGCTCGTGTTGTTCAATGTTTTTTTATGGTGTTGTGTAAAGTATTGTTTCGGGTATTGAGCACTGTAGCTGATAAAAGTCTTTAGGCCAACCATTCACCTCTTTTCCTTAACTTCCAACATTGCAATGTTTTTTTTTATGAATTAAGTAAATCTATTTAAATCGTGCCCTGCAAAGTGAAGGTATTGTACGTTGGAAAGCGGTTCATCATGGTTTAAACTACTGATTATATGTTTATAATTGGTAAGTCTAATATTGAATTATGATTCGACCTTCCCTACCTATTGTATATCACTGAGGGTGCATTCTAGTGGGTAGATGACATTCTTGCTTCCGCAGTCAGAATTATGGTAAATCTTAAAAGTCTTCTAACTTATAGCACAAGGAAATGCATTTGTAAGCTGTAGGGAATCGTAACATAAATAGTTATTTCCGTTGCAAGATTGACAACATTTGATAGTTCTTATCAAAGCTGTTCTTTGGATAACTCTCTCTTGATTAAGATATTGTCACCGATCCTCTCTCTGATGTTTGGGGGACGACAGTAAAAAACTAAACATGGTTCCTGGAACAGATGACTTGGTTGCTTCTCTCAGAGATTAACTTGCTGTATATAAGTACACACTCAATATAAACATTAACACAAATGAAATATATCACATATGCATTATCTATAGGGGCACGATAACTAAGTGTTCTACTATTTTGAAATGTAAACTTGTACATAATTATACATACATTCATATTTATTTATAATTTTACTGTTCTGAGTGCTGTTTTATCTATGGTGATAGTTATCAATATTTCAAAATAGAGCTAAATAAATATTTCACGTAACCACTGCGTTTGACGGAAAACTTCTTTTCTCCTCATTTCTTGCCTTTAAATGCAACTTGTAAGTTGTTTTAGTGGGGTATTTTTTTGTTTAATTCCAATCTTTTTTAAGTTTTTTTTTAATTATTTATTGTTTTCTACTCTTGCAAATGTATGCTAGGATTACGGCCATTGATCTGGTCATTCACGCAAACACAACACACACACACACACACACACACACATACATATACATATATGTAGTTATTGTTATAATTTTTTGGATTGAGTTATTTATGAATGGAACCTTCTATATTATAGGTATACATAAAAAAAATTCAGAGATTCCCAGTGACTGAGTTTCATACTAGTGGATTCAGTCGTCAAACCGTCTGACAATTGTATTCGCTGACATCAAACCAGGAATCACTACAAAGCGCTGAATATCATATGGACACACACACACACACACACACACACACACACACACATACACACACACACACATATATATATATATATATATATATATATATATATATATATAGGTTGAGATATGTTAGATAATGTGACAAAGTATGTAATTTATAAGAAATGCTGCATTGATGCAGAGAATTCGATATCAATTTTATCAAATAGAGTTTCCATATTTGTAGTCGCAATGTTTGCACAAGTCATAGATAAGAAATGCTGTGCTTTACGAACGTCTTCTGTGATACCGTTATAAGATGATAGTACTGCAGTGGTCGGTCAGGTCGCCAGGAGGACGGTGAGTTGAGGAAGTTTTTATATGGGGAAAAGATGGAAGGAGAAAAAGAAAGAAAGAAAGAGACAAAGAACGAAGGGGAAAATGAAAGAAATGATAGAGAAAAATACAAAGAAACACACTTAAGAAAGAAATGAGTAGAAGGAGGGAAAGGTGAAAGGATTGGGAGAAGGAAAAAAGAAAGAAAGAGGATGAAAATGTAAGGAAGAAAGAGAGAATGAATGAAATAAAAAAAAGAAAAGAAGAAATAAAGAAAGATTGTTTAAAGAAGACAAAGATAAAAAAAAATAATCATGGAAGGAACCAGAGAATAAATAAATGAGGATAGAGTGAAAGGAAAGAAAGAAGGAACGAAAAGGGGTAGGAAGGAAGCAAGCAAGAAAGGAAGAAAAAAGAAAGGAAGGGAGGAAGTAAAGACAGAAATGAGGAAGGAGTAGAGGAAAACTTGATATAAATATTACAGAGAAAGAGGAAGAAAATAGGGAGAAGAAGAAGAAGAAGAAGAAGAAGAAGAGGAATGGGAAGAGCACAAAAAGTAAAAAAAGTTAAAAAAAAAGAAAAATACGAAAAAAAAGGAGACGAAAGAGAAAGACAATGAAAAACAATGTAGCACACAAAGAACGCGTACCTCTATTGATGCCATTTACTGCCTAGAACCAAAGAGGAAATATATTGCTTTAAAATTCAATTACTTCTTCCTTAATTCATAGCTCAACATTCCCAAATAATTCTTCAAATTTAATTGAGACCTTTTGGAGATATTGTTTGTACAGACCTAGTTTGTCAATATATCTCAATCAAAAACGAAATCCTAGATCCACCCTGAGTTTTAATCACTGTCGAACCTCGTGGCCAACTCTGCGATGAAATCTTATTGTAATTCAACGTGTGGACAGACATGAGTAAATACATGACATGTTTGTAAAATAGCAAATCAATAGATCACTCATAAAATATTGTCACTTATTTTCTGTCACATGGCCCACCCTTCCACGAAATCTATTGGAGATTCGTCGAGAACCTTTCAAGATATATTATCGACAGATAGACAGACAGAAAGCCAGATTCGAGGTATGTAAATACCCAGGGCTGCCACGTTCGTACCAAATTGGTACTTTCATACACTTTTTGAACAATTAACACTATCCTCACGTTTTGTCAATTCCATTCAAAATTGTCAAGTGAAATATCGAATCACGGTAGCTTCACAAATGTTCCGACCAACCAGCCAAGTGGGCTACAGATTCTTCTCTCTTTGAGTGTCTGTATCTATTTGTGTGTCTGGGTACTTCTGGTCCTATTTTGGGGGGTTAGGACCTTGGTAATTTTCATGAATTCACCACTAAGCACCATCTTAAAACGGTATTTTTGCTTGCTTTATTGCGGGGGGTTCAAGTTCTTATTTGGGTTTCAATGGTCATTTTAAACCAACAAAGCAAAAATCTTGCGCTGAAGTTTTTTTTATGGATAATTTTAATTAAAATATCAATTTTTGAAAATGATTTTAGATAAGATTAGTTATCAATTTATTTTGATTTATTAGTATTTCTCTATAGTCGTAATTTGGTACCTTCATTGATGATTTGGTACATTTTGTCGAAGCTTCTGGTTGATCTGCTAGAAAATCTGTTGTTGTCCTTCATATATGTCGCCAACTCCGTTGTCAGAGGTAATTACAAAATAATCAAAGCAAGTCACTGAAAAAAATTGACATTCATTTGCAAAAAACAGGTCAATGCATCGACATTGAATCGCAAGAACAGGTGAATGTATTGACATCCAGTTACAAGAACAGATGAATGCAAAGTCACTCAGTTGCAGAAACAGGAAAATACATTGACACTCAGTTGTAGAAACAGATGAATGCCTTGACATCTAGATGCAAAAAAAACCAGGTCAATGTATTGACATCCAGTTGGAAATAGATATGAACAGAAACATTTATAAGAAACAGCCCTCACAATGGCAGATACCTTCAGATATGCAACAATTCAGATTTCAATGAATTACTTCTCTCGCCTTTTGTTGAACAATGATCACTTGAACGTCTAACTTTGAAATAGATGTAACTAATTTTGACCAATCCATCTATCTTAAGAATATAAGGTAAAATGCAAAGATGACGGTTTGGAAGAATATGTTGAGCACATCTCTCAGAAGTTCAGAGGGTTTGCTTCCATTGAAAATCAACGTTCGAACTACTAGCTACTAACTTGGTTCAAACGGTAAGAAATCGAGCAACTACCTCAACCACCAGGCTAATACGGTTCATTCATACTGCTTAACTATCTATGCGCACGCATGTTTTAGTCTATCCCTACATATCTGCGTCAATATGTTAATCCCATGTATTTTAAAAGAAGGTCGGCAACTGCAGCCCGCATGCCAAAGGCCACCGACTCCGTTGGATATTTTACCTTGCAAGCCTAAATTCTTTGTTTTCCTGGTCTATATTTGTTTATCGAACAATAAAATTCATAATCGATAAATGGAACAAAAGTCTCATTTTTGCAGAAGCCTCAGACGAATAAATTTTATTTTGCTAAAAAAGTTTTAACAACACATTCCTGCAGTTCTATTAATATCCATAAAATGTGAGCAACGATTTACCAATCAGCTAAAGCAGCAGCAACAGCCTTTTAGCGTCCATTGTTAGACACAGAGTTCTCCGAAGATTCGCTCTATTGTGGGCGTCGCGGAGCCAATACTTTCTGAGCCTGTCTTGTTCGTGATACCATCTAATTTTTTCCGGCTACTCTTTTGCATATGATATCGTAGTATCCACAATGTGAGTCGCGATGACCAGCGGTAATCTGACATTTTTGCTACATGACCAGCCCATTGCCACTTAAGTTTCCGATAGATTTATATGATAGTTTGTCCTAAAAAGATTTTATAGTTCTCATCAGTTGACAATATGAATGTTTGAATAGGTAAATACTCCTTCGAAAGAAAACAACAAAGTAGGTTCTTTCCCATACCCTTGTCTTAACTTTATTTCATTATTCGCTTTGACCTGAGAGATATGAAAAAACATTTCAAATCCAGCCAACTCCCAAAAGATTTTCTGATCCCTGATCTAAAGGTCTAAAATGCAATGTATATACATACATATATGTATGTATGTTTCTTTTTTATTATTCCTCTCATATATACATATATTTTATAAATGCGTCATTTCACTTTAAAACTCTATATGAAATACATTAAAACGTTAATACAATTTGAATGTATCATTTGACACGGAATAGATAATTGAAGGAAATTGGGCTGTTGCAAGAATAGACCGTGGTCACTTTAACATAATGTCGCTCTTACCAATGAGCTAAACCGCCAGCGATTGCAGGATCTACTCCAGCAACAATCAATTTCCTTTAATTCCTTTCATGCTGCCAAGAAAAAAGTCAGTCATAACTAATTCTGTGTAAAACATAAAACTCCGTGGGAAAAATGACATTGACAGGTATGGAGAAATAACTGACTGGGATGACATTAACTTTAGGAATTGTTTTGCATAGATTCAACTCTTAAATTTATACAGCTGTCTGCGCTACCTATCTATCTATAAATGAATAAATGTGTGTATGTGTGAGTGTCTGTGTGTGTCTGTCTGTGTGTGGGGTAGTTGTTTGTGCAGAGAGAGAGAGAGAAGTATATGCACTTGGGGAAGGCAGGAATTACTGAAATAATTTTTATCAGAGGTTATACCTTTATACATTAGTTTCCTTGACTTTATCCTTTATTGGCTTTATGGTCATTAGATAGAAGGCAGAGAAACAGAAAGGATACAGGCAGAATGGAAACTCTGTTGAATTCCTTGAGAATTCCCAACCTCCTCGGGTCTCTCTTTACACAACCGGCCATGGTACGATTTACCCCTTGCCCCTCCCCCTTCTCATAAGCACAGCATAAATCGGATAGTCCATACAATATCAGCCATCACCACCAAAGAAGTCGTCACTGGTGGGGAAAATGGGAGGCAGACTACCAGAGCTATGGTGCATACCTACTTCTCAACCTCGAAATTTTTTCGTATGTCCAGTATCTACCGATGGTGGTAGTACTGTATACTTAGTTCTAAAACTCCATTTCGGTCACTACTCGTCACTGACAAACAATGGTTTTTGGTGGAGAGACTACCCACCTTTCATACAAATTGTAGTAAAAAGCTGTTATACCCATGGTCAACATTGACAAGGTCTATCGAATATTACTCTATGTGTGTGTATGTATGTTTTAATGTTAACCTATGAGAACCTATTTCCATTGAACTGTCCATCTTGGTACATTCCGATATTACAGTAATTATCAATATTTATCGATGTAATGTCATCATTCTTTAGTGATTCATCAATCGTCCTAATAATTTCAAACGATCCCCATGCAAGTCTTCCAATCTCCCAAACACTACGAAACGTAAAGAAAAAAAAGACTAAATTCGTTCAGTCTGTTCAATCAGATTCAACGCTTGACGTAGCAATTCATATCCAACCATTCATTCGGAGTTTCTCAATGATTCACAATATTTTCACCTTTTTTTTAATTTCCTGAAAGTATTTAGTTGTCATAGCATCGGTCTTGCTCTTCTCATCTGTACTTTTCGTTTTGACAGACGCCATTTATTCAGTTTGTCGTTTGCCTTTACCGTCAAAAAGCGATGGCAATAATTAAGTATTGAAGTCATTAAATATCAGAAACATTAAGCTGTACAGCACTTTTAGGATCTGTCGACCGAAACTCTCACCAAAAATGTCATCATAAGTCTCTTCAGCTGGTTATGTATGCATGTATCACGCATGCATACCCTCTAATGGAGCCAGAGGGCTCAAAATTTTAACATTTACTTCTAATCATATCGAGAAAACCTTTTTTTTTTCTCTCAAAATTTTTCCTTAGAAGGTTTTTTGATTGGGATTCAGTTTGCAATGTAAGTTCAGGCTAATTTCGTCTCTGTTATGTTTTTTTTTCTTTTTTTTTTTTTTTTGAGAATTCAGAATTTTCAGTGATCACTTCCCTCAGAAAGTTGAGAAAAGTACTTTATTTATTGATCACCTTTTTTCAATTTTTTTTAATGATCACCCCAAATACAGAATACTGCAAAAGACATTAGTCACGCGATGGTCTCTGTCGGATGACAAATTCAACTTATCTTGTTCATGTTCGACAAAGTTCCTGAATACTGGTTTTAAGGATGAAATTAAATGAAGACACAATTTATCAAGTAACATAAACTTGTATCTGCAAAGTTATGTCACTGATGACGTAAGCGTGACAGACAGCAAATACACATTGCTAATCATTATGAATAGATTCAGGAACGTTGTGTAAGCATCATTTCAGGCAGAAAATGTTAAGCTAAACGGATTTTTGGAGTAAAGTAATTGTGAATTATCTTGTCTGGCAGGTGGTGCTCAAAAACTAACCAACGTGGCTCAATGCATTTCTAAGTACAATAACTCAAGGTCACTGCTACATAACATTTAAGTCACAGCACAGTAAAATCTGCAATTGGTGTGCTAGTTCAAAACTGAGGTTTCCTTATGGACACGCCTCGTATGGACAGACCTCTTCACATATCATCATCGAGAAAAAAACGCTCTGTCTTGCAAAAGATATAAATAGAGAGAGAGAGAGATGGGTATTAACTGAGCTAACCTTAGTCTGTTGTAAGGCTAATGGTGCAGGATACCTAGTGAGGATCGAATTCACAACCTGATGGACTAGTTCAGAGTTTTTTCCTCCAAAATGAGCTGATGGTAAGAGAGGGGTAGACACGTGAAACATGAATTCTGGTTTGGTTTTGATTGTTAAAACAGAATGGATAAGTATTTGAACAAGAAGGATAGAAATTACTTGATTTGATTTATTCAACAATTTAATTCTATTCAGAAAAAGTATTTCCCACAAAACATGCCTAAATGCCAAACTCGTGCTGATTTCAATACTTTCTGATTCTTCCAAGAGAAAGTTCCTGTTTTGAACCTCAAAACTAAGATACCCTGCTAAAATATGTGTTCTGTTCAAATATTTTAGGCAGTAGTATCTCTTCTTCAAACGCACTATTTTCTTTTGGATGTTTATAAGATATAATTGATGCCATAGACGATGTAACGATAGGTTACGGCCACTCTGTGGATTATAATTATTGATTTTTATGGATTTACTAAGTTTAAAGATTATCCAATATATATATATATATATATATATATATATATATATATATATATATATATATATATATATATATATATATATATATATATATATATATATCAAAAAGTTTCTTTCAAGATCCTAATACACTTCCAAAATGAAATAGCTCTTGACTAATGACTTCCGACTTTTCTATGCTAAATCTTCTAATGATATATATATTATTTTTTTTTTAGTATTGTATTTTTAGACCTCTGGCGTGCCCTTTTTGTATAGACCTTGCTGGCTACCTCAGGGTCTACAACAGACGCATAAAGTCCTCATAAATCTTTGAGAAGCCGAACTGATAATACATGGACATGTGTTAGTGAGCGTGTGTGCGTGTGTGTTAATCAGAATACAGACTTGAAAATGAATTTCTACAGAAAAAAACGAAAGTACCTAAAAAAAACAAAAGAATG
>OY735217.1:1285000-1307500 GCA_963457665.1 Thysanoteuthis rhombus
TATATATATATATATATATATATATATATATATATATATATATATATATATATTGCTTTTATATACGTAGATGCATATATGAGAGAACATATACGTGAATGCCTATAAGTTTTTGTCCCCTGCATATAGATATAAGAAAAACAATTACTTACCGGGTAGATGAACATGAATGAATAAATTTCAAAACAGACGGAAGTTTTCACGATGATTAAAATTGTTAAACTCCACGGTTTCATCAGATCAGATCATGTCATGCAAGGTCGGACCAGTCCTCTACAGATAACCTGAACGGCTGGCTGTAAGTTGTCGTAAAAGTTTGTTTGTTTTTGATGGTTTTTGGGTTTTTTTTTTCCTTTTTTCTTTTATTGTTTAGTTATTTAGAGGACAAAAGTATCTTCGCCGAAACGCCGTCCTGTCGGCTCTTTGAAATTCACGGATAAAACAACACCTGGTGGACAATTTATGTTGCTCGCAGATAGAAGGACCTACTTTTGAACGTTGATTCCAGGGGCCTTCCCACTGGATGATCCATTGTCGTTCAAATATTTTGTTAAGGATTAAATACAGACAGCAGACACCTAAATGCAGGTTTACAACTTGAACTGAGAGGGAATGAAGTGCACAGTAGTCGCTTAACGTAAGCGTTTTTCTTCAGAGGGGAAGGGTCAAACTTGGCAGGGATGCCCGGATGAAAGATAAACAGTGTGTAGTTGTGGGTGTATGAAATAAGGAGGGAATGAAGATATACCTTGATTAGTGTTGGTAATTTGTTCCAAAATGTTCCTTGCTGTTCGAGACCCCACTGTTCGAGGTCTTTTCGTAATTCTATATGTTTTTTTTTCAGCTTATACTGAGTTCCATTATTTGTACCGCAATACTTTAACTGCACAATTCAAGGCATTCCTGTACTTGAGTTTTTTTTATTTCAATCTTTTATTATTTTTCTTTTCACTCTTTTACAAGTTTATAAGAATCCCATTTTCAATATTTGGAAATTAGTCAAATTTACTATTCACTACTTTGATAAGAGTTATTAAGATTCCGAATTTTGTTGTGGTGTCTCTATCGAATACGTGAAGAAAAGGTTCATTCTTCCAAAAAAATAATGCATTTTTTTTTTTTCAATTTGATATCGTGAGGAAAGACTTCTCAAATTTGTAGCCTGGTATTTTATATGTGAACCATAAATGTTTGTTTAATAGGATTGGTCTTGGAAGATTAAATCAAAATAAGAGAAAAAAAGAGAGGGTGTTGTTACTCTTCAGTTGCACAGTTCGTATGGCTCATTGTTGAAGTTGTCTGAACTTTTCACGTGTATGTATTTATTAATTGTTAACTTCCGTTTTAGAAAAAAATTTGAATCGTATTTTCACTTTCACTTTCGATATTATTATTATTATTATTATTATTATTGATATTACTATTATTATTATTATTAGTAGTAGTAGTAGTAGTAGTAGTAGTAGTAGTATTGATTTTCACACCAGTAGTAATTGGTAACCTTCAGTAGAGATCAAGTGACAGCAAGTCTCTTCAATAGTACAGGACTCGTTTTAGTGTTTTGGTGGACTTCAGTGGTGCCGTTGTCTGGATGGTCTCTCTCCTTCCCCAGTTTTCCAGTTGGTCAAGTCTCATTTCTAGGTTCTTGGGGATTGTTATTAGTGCTCTAACCACAACGTATGTTACAGTCAGCATATTTCACGACTTCTACAGCTCCCAGGCAAGGTCTTGTCGTACTCGTTCAGTTTTCACATCCAAGTTGACAAGCGGCTTTCACAGCCGATCATGTGACAGCAAGTCTCATCAAGACCCCAGGACTCTCTTCACTATTCTGTCCGAATTCAGCAGTGTTGGTGTCTAATTATAATCAGTGTTTCTGTAATGTTACTTTGATTTTACAAGCAGACTGGCATACGAAATGAACCGTATCGTGCCAGCCTGCCATTTGATAAAACAACAACACGTGCGCGCTATCAGTGTCACTTGCAAACTAAACTCCGATCAATGTTTTTCCTTCAGTGGAATTCAATTCACGTGTGCCCGCGTACAATAGTTAGTAGCGAATCGTGGGTGCTAGGGAATCTGCAATAATAATAATAATAATAGAAAAAAATAAAGAATTTTAAAAGATATATATATGTGTGTATATATACATATATATATATATATATATATATATATATATATATATATATATATATATATAAGTCTAAAGATGAAAATACCTAAAAAGGAGTGGAAGGAGAGTAAGGAGAGTGGGAGGAGAGTCGAAGGGAGGAGACATCCAGAGAGGAGGTGAGAAAGGGACTAGGGAAGAGGAAAAAGGTGACGGGTAACGAATAGAAAAAGAGAGTGCATCACTAGGAGTGCCCGAGTTTAGATCGGAGAAGATGAAATCAAGGAACTATCAGAGGGAAAAGGGAGGATATCATAGAAAGAAAGGAAGAAAGAAAGACGTTGAGGCTGGTTAAATCAGGCGGAGGGGAAAATTGTGTGCGTGTGTGTGTGCCTGTGTCGGTACGATCACAAATAAATTAGCCTGTTACACGCCTAAGCGGGGCTGACCTTTTCGGTACGTTTGTACCTATTTGGTACTTTCTTCTACTCGAATTGATGTGTTTGGTACTTTCAGGGCTGTTTCGGCAAACTTAATACTTCACTCGAAAAATTCGGTACGTTTTAGTGATTTCTAACCAAATCCATATTTTCTATAATAATGGAGCGAAATTCAAAAACTATATTTGATTTCACTCTTTACAAAGTGAGTTAACAATCCATTTTTAGAAAGCAGGTAAATACTACAGATTAGCAATTAGAAAAAGATACTCAAGGAATACTTTTGTCTATTATTCGAATAGAAGTTTTTTTGTGCTTCAGATTTTTTGTTTGATTCTTTGAATCTCAATCTGGTACTCTCATATACGATTTGGTACGTTTTGGACTGAGCTTTTGATACATTTGCAGAAAGCTCAACCCTAGTTACACGTCAATGTCATGACTGCGACTACGATGATGATGATAACGATGACGACGACGACCACGGCTGCTACTACTACAACTACTATAAGTCTTACGATTACCGCTGTTGCCAACAGAGATATTATCGCAGAGTTGCCATGTACAGCTTGTTATTTATAGGTAAAACTGTCTTCAAAAATCGCTTAAATCGGCTACATTTTCCATTTTCAGCACACATAATTGTCAAATGTGGTTTGCTATTCTTAGCTAAAACTGTTTTCAAAATAGCTAACGTCGTTTTCCATTTCTTGTTAACTTCATTACCGGGTGAGGTTTGTCGTTTGTAACTGAAAATATATCTGAAAGAACTAAAATCGTTTACATTTTTCTACTAACTTTAAGGCTAAAAATGTTATATATCCATTCAAAGCCCACTCATTAAATAAACTTACTATGCAGTGAAACTCCAAAACAAACTATTGATAGATAGAAATTGCATATCTTTTTTCTTTTAAACTTACAGATTTTTTTTTAATGTCCTGATTATTGGTTAGCAAAGATTTATTTTTCTCAGCAAAAACAGGGAAAATCAGCCAGATCTAGCCAGAAATGGCCAGCCTATATTATCGCCTTTACGGTGACTGGGACAAGCAGTTCCCGTTGCTGCTGTCTTCTTCTAACATCATAAGTTATTATTCTGAAAGAGTGAGTGCGCGTTCCTCTTTAACAAAAAACCTTCCCTTCGCGTGCATCGCTTACTAACTGACTGTTTTCAGTGAAGAATGTTGTATTTTATTATAGAAGAGATCTGTTTTATAGTCCCAGAATGGAAACTAGATCGATTGCATCTCCTGAAGGAAGTGCAAGAGTGATTGCACAACAGCGAAGACACCCCCACTAAAAAAAAATATTACCTTAATCAAAGCACAAAAAATAACTAAAGAGGGAACCAAATACTTTGAAACGGGTGGCAGGAGATTAGAGTCCGTTTTGGAAAATGGAAAAAAGTAATTGTAAATAGAACCCATATCCCAAAAACCACAGGAGGAAAAGCAACGTCTAAAATGAGAGAAATAATATATATATATATATATATATATATATATATATATATATATATATATATATATATATATATATATATCGTATCTGGCATGAATGAATCGCCGTAGCCGACGCATGTTCCAGAACTAGTCATCTGAAATAAATTTCTCATCCAAAATGTACTATCTAAAAAATACCAGTACACAATTTTGGTATTGTTAGTCCAAAATGACCAGAAAAAAAGCACTTCTTTGAAATTAAAAACATGCTAGTTTTAGATAGTGCTCAGTGGTCTACTTAT
This sequence comes from Thysanoteuthis rhombus, assembly GCA_963457665.1. Taxonomy (NCBI): domain Eukaryota; kingdom Metazoa; phylum Mollusca; class Cephalopoda; order Oegopsida; family Thysanoteuthidae; genus Thysanoteuthis; species Thysanoteuthis major. The sequence continues at coordinate 1,289,304 of OY735217.1, forward strand.
ACAAACTTTCAAGGTAGAGGCCCAGAAAATTTATTCTAATATCTTCATTCGTCCTACACATCAAAACAAGAACCTCAAGACTTGTAAGTTGCATATCGATGATATCAATCAACTTATATCAATAACCTTACTCATTCTAAACTCATACACCTTTAAATCTTACACATTGAATCGGTAAATATTTTGTCCGTTACAAGATGATTCAATAAAAGATTTAGGCAACTGAGAGGAAATAATATTGATACAACGTGCACTGCTGAGAATCATGTTCAACATCCCAAGGTGAGATCACGAGACGGCACACTATTTCATATGACTAACAGTTCTCCGAAATATCAAAGACGCTACTAGGAAACTGAAAGGGCAATGCGCTGATCATATCAAGAATGGCGAATCCTTTCTTCGAAGACTGACGCTAAAAGGTTGATGATGATGTTGGTGGTAGTACTTGTGGCATAAAAGATTCGTTGCCCATTCCAGCAGAGAAAAAGTTTCAGGGTTCATTTTCAAGTGGGTGTTATATGCTATCAAATGTAGTAATACGTTTTCTGACAGTTTATGCATGTGGGAATGTCTTTAGGGGAAATATGATTGCGTGCATGTGGATGATTACTTCTGCCCGTCCGTCTGTTTGTCTGTCTTCACGATATCTCCAAAAGTTCTCCATGAATTTCAATTACATTTTGTTGCAGGAAGGGCAACTTTGGAGGAAAAAAGTAAGTTCATCTTAAGGAGGATCAAGCAATTTGTTTCCGATTGAGAGATATGTGTCAATTTTTTTCATACATTTTACGGATTAGCTGATGTCTCTTCACGAGTTATCAAGAATATTTCTCAATAAGGTTCAATGAGATTCTGTGGAAGTGTGGTCCATGAGGTGAGGATGAAGGACTTAGAATTTGGAGCTTATTCAAGAATTCATTTTTGATCGAGATATATATTTTTCCAATTTGTTTAGGTGCACATTAATGTTGTAGCATATGTGTCTCAACACGATACCTCCGAAAGTTCTGAATGAATTTCGATCAACTTTTGTGGAAGGTTAGGCAATAGATTAGATAAAGTATAATCAAATTTTAAAATCGAACCAGGAATTAATTTTTTATTAGAGATATTATCATCATTTTTGTGTGAAAAGATGTTTGGAACCATCAATAAATAAAAATGCTATATTTGAATTTTAAGGGGAATAACTGAATATGTTTACATTTAGTGTATATAGCGTTCTCCCCTCCGTTATTTCATATTCTATTTTTTATTAGGTTTTCAGTTAGTTTTTCGGTGTTGTCTGAGGTATTGATGCTCTCTTGTTTATATATACATTTAGTTCGTGTGTTTATAGATGTATATGTATGATACGCTTCGTTTGAACATTCTTATCGAACTCCTTTTTCCGTCGTCTCCCTTCTAAACCTTTTTCCAGAATTACTTACTTTCCTCGTCCCTCTCTCTGTCCATCTCTTCCTATACCCTCAGTAAAATACCTACCTTTATTTCTTCCTCTCCTTTCTTACCCTCTCAATAGTCACCTCTCTCCCCCTCGCTTTTTCCGACTCTGTAGTTAAACTAAATACCTTCAGTTAACTAACTTTCTTTCCTTCCTACTTCCCTCTTTTATTAACTTCCCCACTCAAATTTATGATGATTAAATTGTATTTTTGATCAAATAACTAGTATTTTATTTACCGAATTCATGGTAAAAACAAAAGTAATAAGTTTTCATAAAAAATCACTCAGGTTTTGTTAACAAAATCTTAAGCCATATTTTTTCAAAACTTGTCATTTCAAATATGAAGGAATAAACAAAGAAAGTCCGTTCCATAAAACAGTCCTGACGCCTGTGGTTTTTTTCTTTTCTGCGTTCCAAATTATTTTGTCTTTTGATTGGCTAGTTTTTGACGAATTGACCAATCAGAGCGCAATTGACTAATCAGAGCGTTGATCGTGACAAGCAGATTAATAGCATGAATTATAATTCTATTTGCATTTAATCTGCGGAGAAGTGCATTATATTAGCAAATGGTTCTCTTTCAGCATTATTCTCTATGGTATCAAATGACTCTCTGTGTGTTATGACCTGATACAAAAGTACAATCCTTTTTAGATGATGACTGACAAAACGAAAAGCGACCACAATATCCCGTGTCATCCCCTCCCGTACATACGTCTGGAAGTGCGAGTGAGAGAATATTCTGATTTTCAGGCTTGATACTAATAATATAAAAAAAGTAATTTATTATATATTTCTATTAGAACTGAGTTTGTTGCTACGAAGATGAAGAATAGTTCGTCATTAACATTCACGTACTTTCGATGAGCAATGGCTAAATGGCTGACCTCGGTCGGTATAAATGATGTAAATCAAAAATCTAGTTTTAAAATGTATGTATGTATGAATGTATGTATGTATGTATGTACAATTGTTCTCCATTCATACCTTCACTGAGAATGTCGTGCGTTTGAGTACACATATAAGAACACAATTAAAACCCACTTCCGGCTTGCTAGGCCTGTGGAAGCTTCATTCTTCTCACGGCAGCTACTATCCCACAAAGGTCGCCAGTTTAAATTCTGGTCAGGTTCGACGTTGCTAACTTCAGAGATCTTACGATAACTTTTGTATCCAACCTGATTTTGAGCGTAACCTCTTTACCTTCAGAAGAGGTTGCCCAATGTTTGTCTCAATTCGAGTGCTTAATAAAGACACATTGAATAATGTTTTCGAAGTGCTCAGAAGTGGATTGGATCACGGCCTACAAAAACGTAGATGAGCACTCTACCATTTCTCTTACTTAATGGTAATGAGAAAGGATGTAACCTTCATAAAAAAAGTCCTCCGTTCCAATTGGAATATGACCTGCAAAGAGACACACGTGTAGGACAACAATGTGCGACATTTCGACCATGTTGGATAACCATGGGGATAATGGCAGAGGATTTCTCGCTAGAATCTTTCCTCACGGTGGCCGGTCACCATGTCCCTGAATGTCGTCTGCCCAGTTTCTCAACCTGTACACTTTATACTTGCATCGACACCGTTGATACAATCTCCCCGAAATTGTTTAGATCCAGTCGCTGGGAAAAATGATGACGAATCTGCAAAAAGGAAAACGCTGCATCTGTTGTGTCAAATTAAGAATGAGGAGCCTGTTCATATCCTATGTTTTATTTTGTCATGCCTTTCGATGGTGTAAACAGATGAAACGATGCTGAAAGATTCTTGCATCTAAAATGCTACCTGTTCCATATTGGAATTTGTACAAACGATATATGAAATTTGATTAGAGTTAGCTCTTTTTCTGTGAGACGAAAACAATCCCGCTAGTCACATTGGCCTGAGAGATGGTTTTTATTCACCCCAAGTCGCTACTCTGAAATCTGATTTTCACACACACACGCACACACACACACACACACACACACATACACACTTGCTCCCATTTATATCTGTGTCACTTGTAACATACAGAAACATAGACTTAAGTTCGCGACCTTTTTCTGGTCTCCTATCACCACTGTCAGTACTAACTCCTAAATCGTCCCTTTACTCTCCAGCTATCTTTTGGAAAAGGTCGATTTCACTTGACCCCAGACTCTTTTCATATCCTCATGAGAAAAAGAATTGGCATCGAACAACATACACTCACAGCTATTTTATCATTGGCGTGCAAACATATTTTCGACATGCAATAGCACTCTGAAATTGCTTGCCTTGTGCTCCACATGGACCTATTAAGTAACACGTGTTCATTTGGAGAATATAGAAGCATACGATCCATTCACCAAAGAACATAATGATTAGAGTTAGGAACTGTGATCTAAAGTGATATGAGATTAAAAAAAGTGTGAGTACTGTCCTTACGCTGTCGACGACTCCATTTGTCCCTGCTTAGGGCTCACATTTCGCATAACAAATTACTTGGCCTTGATTTGCAATATGTAAAATTCTCAGAGTTGATACCCTGCAGTCTTTTACCCACAGTTAGAGGATGGATTCATATTTTCCCCATCTAGAGTTTGACCTCGACTCGGCGAGTCTATTATCCGGGTTGTTATTCACTCGGCCAGTCTGCAACTCCACATTTCGAATAACCGATCAAAATTCAATATCTTTGGGCTCGATGAATAGAAGTACATCAGAGGAAGAGTAAAGAAAGTATCAACTGTACAGTATTAGTGCAATACTTATACATGACTGAGGGAGTCAGTTTGGGGTAAACGGGTTGAAGTCAGAACCTCACTGTCAAAAAAGGATATTGACACAGAGCAATTGTTTCATGTAACCTCAACTCAATGTACCAATAAAAGAGATGGTATTTTCATTTGCTGATAACTTGGTTGCGGCCAATATATATATATATATGTATATATATATATATATATATATATATATATATATATATATATATATATATATATCAGGGTTTAGCACTCTTTAAGTGAGGTAACTCGCTCATTGTAAGCTTATGCAATGCTCATCCATAGGAATAGAGCACTTTGGTGGATAGAGAATATAAGCTAAATAAATATATTGCTCAAATTCAACCTTACTGACCGTCCAGTTCCGTGGAGCAGAGTTAGGATACTGGTTTCCGGGTCTGAAGCGAAGGTTTCAATCTTACCTTGTGGTACTGGATGGGAAAATGGATAGTCCATGAAGAGTTGTAATACAACGAAACAGTTGTCTGTTGATGACACAATATATATATATATATATATATATATATATATATATATATATATATATATATCCTTCTGCAAATACCATCAAACTAGTCTGTGTCTACATTGAAAATAATGATTTTGAGTTGCTTCAGTTACCGACTCATTTTTCTAATTTCACTGCCATCAAAAAATTATGACAGAAGGTACTGATCTCCGTGGCGCAGTGCTGGCCTCCAGTTGGTTAGACCGTGGTTCAATCCATCGGTGAGTCATACCAAAGACTTTTGAAATGGTACTCAATGACTTTCCACTAAGCACTCGGTGCGAGGACCAATATAGAGGAACCTCTCCAAAAGGCTAAAGGGTAACAGCCAAATCAGTCAGATGCTCTGGTTATTGTAGGATCATCGACGTTTGAAACATCTACAGTTGTCTCTAGACAATATTTATTTTTTCCTTTTTTTCCGGTACCACTACATTACAACAGAGTATAGTAACCAAGTGATTGAGTACTCGCCTGTGATTCTGTTGGTCATGGTTCCATTCACCAACGAGTCATAATTAGAGGTACTCGACGTCTCTCCATTCATCCTTAAGATTAGTACTGCAAAACCTCTCTCCAACAGCCGAATCGCGTTGGATACACCGGTTCTCGGATTTAAACAACGCCAAACTTGGTCAGATGGATGACTGTTGGGAATATCACGAGACGTAAGCAGAACGAAGTTTCAACTAACCGGAAGTGGATCTCACGAATATTTGCACTGACATACTTTAGATGATTCAGTAATTTCTTAAAAATGTGATTTCCTCATTGAGTATTTTGTTTTTTCATTACTCCCTTTATTTATCCTCCAAATGATTTCATTTCGGGATAATTTAGCAGAGAATTTAGGTAACAATGGAATTGAGGAACCGTCGCCATGTAATATGGCTAACGAACCTATCCTTTCAATATGTGCGTGCGTTTGTTTGTGTGTTCTAGTGCCCTAGATACCATTTTGTCAAAAGACTTGAAAATTGGCATCGGCAATCCACTAGACACCCTATAACATTTTTAAAGATTTGGGGGAAAAAACTCATTTGACCTTTTGCAGCTTTATCTTGAAGGGTTTATTAATAACTCCTAGATTCTCCATATTCCAAGATTTCAGTGTAAAATGCCTGTTATTTCATGCATAGAATTTATTTTGACTGTATTTATTCTTTGATTGGATTGTTTTCACGTCTTCAAAATTTAACATCACGGTTGTTTAATTATTGACTTTCATTTTGGTATAAAATTCAATCGAAGAACAATTCTATCAAATACTTGCACTCAATTCATTGGTAGAATGAAAATCTAATTTCGATCGATTCGGGAAAATAACCACCAATATACAATGCATTCGATCAAGTGCAATTTGTAATTGTTGTGAAGGTGAACCATTGTCTTTGGATAAAAATCCCTTTGATTTAAAATTAAATAATCTGACTTTCTCATAGGGAGAAGGGGATATTTAAGAGATAAAAATAAAAACTTCTGACAGCTGAGTAGGTTAAATTTTCTTTTAATCATCAACATTGAGTGTTACGGCCGGATCACTTCGAATATAATGGCTCTCGTACCGATTGCCGAAGTTAGGCAACGACGAGCATGATCAGTAACAAAACAGGTGACTACTTGGGAATACCAGGTGCTTTAAGTGAGAATTATGAAATGAGTGATGCCACCTCGGGTGCTTCTCGTATCTATTTTTTCATAGCTGAGACAAGAGAAACCTATGACAAAGGAAGTCCAGGCTGGGACAGCTGATGCTGTAGCCAGCAGAAGGGCATAGCATTGAAAACACTTTTATCTGGACAGTTTTCAAAGAATCAAATCTGACAACATCAACCCAAAATGTCAACCTAGATTTTCCTCAGATTCTGGCTGGCTAACTACGTCTAATGCGTACATGCCGCTCTAGTGGAGAGAGGCAGCTCAACTTTTTTTAACCCCCCAGCCTTGAAACAATGGTCTCTTCCAGTGAAGCGAATTCTTTAGTTTCTTTGCTAAGAATACGGATAATCCAACAAAAGTAGAATATATAAAGTCTCTGCTATTGAAAGTTTGCTTTACTTCACTTCTCCGCTAGAGTGCCTCCTGACAAAACTAACTTAAGCTTTACCATAGAGTATCACATTGTGCAAGATTAAACATATATATATATATATATATATATATATATATATATATATATATATATGGAGAGAGAGAGAGAGAGAGAAAGAGTGAGAAAGAGAGAGAGAGAGATAAATCCATATTTATGATAAATAAAAGTCTGCATTTGTTATGTGTCACACTTAAGACATCGGTGACGTAACTTAACAGAGAAAGGATTTTATGATACGTTAAAGTTGATGAATTGTAACATTATTAAATTTACCTTCAGATCAGGTGTGTTTAATCTAACCAAGAAGTGATGAACGTAAAAAGAAACTACAGAACAACAAAAAGATCCTGATATTTTAAAAGTATAATACAACCGCAAAATCATTTGATCATGCCATCATTTTTGACGGCAAGGGGTGAATTAGTGAAGGAATAAACATAGTGTTTCTTGCAGATGAGCTCTTGGCTAGAGTGTTTGCAAGCGATTATCACTGTCTACACAGTATTTGGATCTAAAGCAAAGATCCAATGTAAAGTCAATTCAACTGGATATAACAATCTGTAATTGAAACAATCTACTTGTTTGTTCTCTAGTTCGTGAAAAAATAGGACAAATTTTAAACCTGGCCAGCAAAGTCAACATTCATGTTTTAAGGTTTCACTCGACATTTCCAGTATTTCTTTTTCATGTTTTAAGCTGTAGATGTAATTTGAGAACTGATGGCGTGTTTCATTTGAGGCACTAAGAAGAATAGAGTTATTCATTCCATAAAAACCGTCACGAGACCAACGTCTCTTGGCACCATACAGCATTTGGGGTGATAAATTTTAAAAAAAGAAGTTATCAATGAATAAGTTACCCATTTCACCTTTTGTTTGTGAACACTAAAAAAAGTTTGGATTAAAAAAGATCCCTGATACAAACGTGTTTGAATTTCAGACCAACATTGTCGATTGAATACCTAATAAAAATTAAAAAAACCTCTGGAGATAATTCGGTGTGTATAGTTAACTTTCAGCCCTCTAGTTCCATTAGATTGGTCTATATGTATGGATAGCCAGACAGCAAGTCAGTTGATCAAGTTGAAACTTGTTTTCGGTGACAGTTTCGATTGACCATTTCTAAAACTTTGTGAATTAATTTCCATTCCTTATTTTCATACTTTTCCGATTTGCTTTTCTGTTCATGCGTTCAGGATGTGATCTGATCACGTGCTCTGATCTATTTATATGATGAACTGAGATTGGTCGAAGAAAATGGGTCGGGGTGCGGTGCCTACCTGCTCTTCGGTACTTGATTGCTGGGGGCTCAGAATAAGCGAAGGGCGGAAATTCTATCAAATTTTAATAAGTGTGGGAGTTGAAATAAGCCAGGGGTAGAGAATTATGGCCACCGGCACTATTTAGTAAGATCCGAACAAAGCAACATCGTTTGAGAAAGATTTATTGTAAGGATAGGGTAGACGCATGGGAAGTAAAAATGTTTAGCATTGACAGGAATAAGAAAATTATTTCGTTTTCGAAGAAAAATGGAATAGGAAAGTCTCGGTGGTATAGAATTCAAAAATCGATTAGATTAGCGGACACAATTAAACTTAGTTGAACTAATTAGGTTCATAAATAAATTCACCCCCCCCCTGCTGCATTGATTAATAATTATCTTTTTATTGGGGAAAAATTGACGGATGTAGTTTTTCCCACCTCCAAATATGAGAGAAGGGAAAATAAGGATTGCCTTTCGAAAATTGATTAGCAGGGGTCTAAATGAGAGCTGTTGGGTATTTTTCCAAAAGTAATAAGCTGGGGGGGGGAGTAATTAGGTACTTTCCAATTTACAGTTTTACTGTCTGTTTAATGTTGTATATACTCAAATCAAATTTTTAGAATGGAATATTCAACATTCTCTGAGGATTTTGAAGTCGCTTCAAAGAACCAATCAAGACCAGAGAACAAGGTCAGGCCATTGTAAATAAGAAGCAAAGAAAAATTTTAAATAGTGAAAAATTGAAAAAAAATGATACGACAGAAAAATGTATAAACTTTCAATGAGAAATGGAAAAAAAGTGGAACGTACAATAAGATATTGATTAGACCTCATCTACAACACTCTTCTCAGACTTGGGCGCTGGTGGCTAAGCAAAGGAACGAGAATTTCAATCTTAAAACTAAAGAACTTACAACGAAAAGTAACCAAACTAAAGTTTTAATGGAAGATTTGAGTCCCTGATTATAAGAATTTTGCTAGAGAGAAAAAATAATGGGTTTGCGGTAATTGACCGTTCCCCTGCATTATATTATGGGATTTATAATGAAATGGATGGTTCAAACAGTAGTGTTATTACGAACTCGAAAAGAAAACATTGCAAATATTAGATGAGTAGTGTAAGTTTTAATATCATTCAATTAATAGTTGATCTATTCTAATTCAAAACAATTCAGGTATGCCTGTGCGTTGAGATTCTGGCAAACTTCCGAATGAAATATAACTGTAACAGCACACACCTCGCTTGTTTATTCAAGGAATTTTAGCCAAAATTAATATTTATTTTTTGAATATCTTTGATTCGACATCGCGTACGCACATAAATTTTTCTTGGATTTTTCTCCAATTGCTGTTCTTACTAATTAAGAGAAGATTATGATTCAATTTGCAATGTAAGTTTATGCTAAATGGGCCTTTTACTTTGTGCGTATCTGCATTAAGCTATTCATTGATCGTCACTTTTTCCAATTTTTTAATCAATCATCTCCAACACGAAATGCTGGCAAAAGACGTTAGTCATTTGATGGTTTTAATTGACCTGACTTGTTATAGATTGTTTTTTCACCATGAAAATATACAGTATAATGCAAAATGAGAAATATGAATTGTGTCTACCACCTAGCTGAGATAGTTCTGTATATCCCATTGACGTTGTTTGATTCTAGATAACATATCAGAAATTCAAATGCTGATTTTCAAACTGTGACGGGGCTATTAATTTGGAAATAATAGCCCAGCATTATTTTCCTCCTTGGTCAGCCATTTGCCAGACTATGATAAGCTTTTTGAATATTTAGTTGCAATCCTTTTACTCACGTCACTAGGTGTTTGACTACGGGCATAAAATCTGTCAAGATTTGAGAAATGTTCCTAATAGTAAACAAAAAACAATGTTTTTACTTATAAGCTGTAAACAGACAATCGAATCGGCCGTAATTTACCTGGGTAAACTCTCTCCACGAGCTTATATACAAATTTCCATCGAAATATAATTAGGGGAAGCGAAGTTATCAGGGTGAGAAAAAGGACACCACAATGAGGGGAAACATTCCGTCTTTACCAGGGACAAAAAAATGAGTTTCCTTTTTATCTTGCATTACGTACTCAATGTTGAAGCTAAGTATGTTGAAGTGAAATCTCTGCTTCCTGGAGTTGTTTTTGTTTTTTGGGTTTTTCTTTTCTTTTGGTTCCTTTCTCGCTTCTGAAATAGAGCTTCTGTAACTGACGGCTTTTCTTTCATTTTTATTTCATCTCCGTTTCTGGGGTGCATTGTAAGTGTAGTGTATTGTCAATGTCTGGTGACTTGTTATGCATTTCAACGCACGTGCCTATCGCGTCTGGGTGTGTGTGTGTGTGTTTGAGTGTATGTGTGTGTGTCTCCCTCTCTCTCTCTCTCCCTCTGTCTGTCTGTCTGTCTGTCTGTCTGTCTCTCTCTCTCTCTCTCTCTCTCTCTCTCTCTCTCTCTTTGAGCATGCGCTTACACTTCTATCTCTCAGAGTACTTTGTATAATACGTTGAGTGCTTTTCTTGGGCGTGTAATTCTTCTTTTGCAGATTAAATGAACGCCGAATGATGAGCAGGAACGCTGGTTAATGACTTATCTCTACAATTACATATATACAAACCCATACACAATAGGAGTGCATGATATTGGGAATATATATATATATATATATATATATATATATATATATATATATATATATATATATATATATATATATATATATATATATAACATAAACGTGTTTGTGTGGTGAATCAACTTTTTAATATGTATATATATATATATATATATATATATATATATATATATATATATATATTAAAAAGTTGATTCACCACACAAACACGTTTATGTTTCTGCTTCTTCAGGAGATTTCCCTGAAGTGCCCCAAACAAGAGAGAAATATAAACATATTTGTGTAGCAAATCTATTTTTCACTATATCTCCCACTATATTCCTAACCAACGTAACACTTCGAAATTTAAAGCTGAATATAGCACTCTAAGAAAGAAATCCATCACATATCAGGCATTGCTTTATATCATATCATATTACGCTATATTGCAAACTTGATTTTTACTATATTTGTATATGTATATATATATATAAATATATATATATATATATATACATATATATATATATATATATATATATATATATATATATATACATATATATATATATATATATATATATATATATATATATATATATATATATATATATGCTAACTACCGTGAATAATTTGGTCCCAGCAAAAATTTAGATACTAAACTGTTTTTCTTTATTACCTACAAGTGCGAAAATTTGTTTTTGATGTACATATTTCTTTTAACACAACACAGACAATGAATAAACGATTAATTACACTGTGTAAACAGAAAAAAGTAGCTGCAGCGGAAGAAATATTCTGAAGTACAAAAAAAACAAATGATGTCTTCCTTTAGTTTGACACAGCTTCAGGATTCACTACATAAGTGTTTCTTCTATTGGGCACCAGTATGAAAAGATTGATTGAGGATCCAACCCAGGAACAACCAATATAGAAATGTCATTGGAGAAGTCAGGCAAAGGCCAGTGATCTTTGCAGATTGTATTTGGGTCCTCTTATTCTGAGCAATAACCATACGACCAACTGGCATATAGCAGGTAAACTTTCTGCTGTTGATTTTCAACCATTGTAAAGTATCACTGTATGATTTGATTGTGTAAATAAAGAATGGATGACAAAAGATATTATTAGATACATTTATTTCAAAGATAAATTCTTTCATTTTGACCAATATATTTCTCGTTTACTCCCCTTTCATGCATTCATTTTGAACGTGTGACCCATTCAGCGGGACCTTGCTACTCAGCAATGCGTCAGGACCCGTATTTTGATCACTGATGTAGAACATGCATAAAGTGAATCTGTGAATGAGAATCTGATAATTACTGCCGGTCAGTTTGAGTGGGAGTAGATATTTCAGGCCTCAGTTTATTCATATCGTCGAGATAAATGTCAAGTACTCCAGCTGCTGCTTTGACCAGAAGAAAATGAAGGCTGGTGATATCATGGGGCACTGATGGGGCACAGGGCTATCACTTTTGATACATTTTCATCCAATTGATACCTCTTGAAACATCTTCGTACGTTCAGTACATTTTTTGGATAATTTGGTACGTATTGACAATTTCTTACCAAATTTATTTTCCGTGTAAAGGTCGAGCAATATATATATATATATATACATATATATATATATATATATATATATATATATATATATATATATATATATTCTGTTTCATTTCCTACAATGCACTTATGAACTCCACTAATACCTAAATAACCTCTAATTTGTTGACGGCATCGTCTCTTTTATTGAAAACCTTCATGAACTTGCAATAGTGTTTGACGAATTGGGAGAAAAAAGTTGGTTTGCAAATAAATTTAATTGAAACTGATAGTGTGCAACAAATATGTTGACGACAAAGATACAATGATCAAAATGAACTTAACAAATTAGACGACAACATCTACCAGGGATACAGAATCTTCATGGAATCCTCATAAGAAAAAAACTAAACGAAAAATCACTTAATGTTGGTAAGTTTTCAGAAAAGCAAGTTCTACATTCGAAAAACAAACGAACCCGTTACTCCGAGCAAAGAAGGGTCAAATGTCACTGATGGAGCTGAAAAATGGATCCTAAGCAAGAGACAAGATCTCAAACTAAGAACTAGAGAAAATCATGCTCAACTCGACATAGAGAGGTCATGAGACAGCACATCGTAGGCAGAAAAACAGGGGTCAGGGATATAATAAAATCCATAAAAAATTCAAACGGCAATGTGCTAGTCATGTTGCAAGAATCTCAGACAACTGCAGGAGAACACGTCTCTCAACGTGAATTCCCAGCTAGCAAAATGGGATGGTTTGACGAACTAAATAAGTTCAGAAAGTACTGGCTCCGCAACAACCATAATAACGGTATTGGTAATTCTCTGTGGAGGTCTATGTCCAACGACAGATGCTGAAAGGGTGGTGATGAATGTCGTATCATATTTCAGGATGGAACAGACAGGGAAGACCACCAGGACTTAAAAATACAGCAACTACAATCACTATTCGGAGGCTTCGTAAAAATTAGTAGTAATGGCCTTCTTTTACTTTATCAGTATTTCATATGTTTCCCATCATTTAGTAACTCTATGGATAATTCGGTACGTTTTGTCCTGGCTTTTTGGCACATTTGCAAAAAATGTTGTGACAAACCTGCTGGGGAGCCCAGGAATAGTTGTAATGAGGCTAAGGTTCTGGAACCAGGCGTTAGCCAATGGACATAATCTGATGAGGGCTCTGTTGGGAGGTTGTGATGAGGTGCCCTAGGTTAGCAACAATAATGCTTTGGTCCGGAAACCATGTTTGACACTAAGATCGTTCTAGTGAAGGTGATATTGGAACGACTGCTGTTGTGACAATCGTGCTACTATTTATTCGTAGGAGTCAAGAAGTGTGATTAGTTGCGAGGGCGAGAAGTATGATTAGTTGGCGAGTCTCGATCGTTGGGAGAGACTTTGATGCGACATTTGATAGGCTTGGATAAACCACTGTCGACAGCCTCCGTACGAAAACAAGTTAACCAATGGAATTCAACGTTTGGAAGAAAGATTTACTGAGTCCAGGTTAGTTAAACAAACATGCCAATGCAAACACCGAGACATCCAATGCACATAATCAAACAGGGAACTTCTTATGATGATGCTGTATATATATACATACATACATATATATATATATATATATATATATATATATATATATATATATATATATATATATATATATATATATATATATATATATATATACGTCCAGTTCTGCGTAGGACCGGACTACTGCTTCTGGGTCTGGAGTGGAGGTTTCTGTCCTACTCCGCGGTGCTGAAAGGGATATTGAGTCCATAGCTGAAGTGAAGTTTTGTAATGTAACAAAACAGCTGTCTGTGGATGCCACAATTATTAATTATATATCTTGCTATATTCAGCAAATTGTTGAATTGATCTTTTCAATCGATCGAATGTTTTTAACTTTCATTTCTATCAAAAAGAAATATGTTTTGAGAATTTATCTAAAACACAGAGAATTCTATATTGTTGATGTATAGAAATATATATATATGTGTGTGTGTGTGTGTGTGTGTGTGTGTGTGTGTGTGTGTATGTCTGTCTGTCTGTCTGTGTCGGAATTGCCCACCCTTCCTTCAATTTGCTGTTTTTGTTAGCGTTCTCTCTTTCCTTGAGTGAAATATCTCCATATATATATTAATAGTTTGTTAACTTTTAAATGATTGATATATATATATATATATATATATATATATATACATAGAGAGAGAGAGAGAGAGAGAGAGAGATATGTATGTATGTATATCCTGAAGATCATTAACACTATAATGAGTTCGATCCTGATCACGTGTCCTGCATTTGTGACCTTGAGTCAGGCTGGATTCAGTTTAGTACTCAATTGCTGTGTCGCAATGGTTAACAAGTTCGTCCCACAGACAATCACTGCTCTCGTACAGAGTTCTTCTTTTGATTGCAATTCAATTTTATTTTATTCAATAATCTCTCCACTCACCGACTTATGCATTTACACAGGTTTATTTCATTGGCATAATATGTGGAACATACTCATACCCTAAATAAGGAGCTCTACTTTAAAGAACCCAACTGTTGTAGCTTCGGTCTTCATTGTGCCTCTTATAGTTTTTGTACTAGACTGAGCTAAGCTGGGTAAATAAGGGTTGCATCATTGTGTTCCTGATAATTATTGCTGAAAAGGATGTGTAACTATTAAATTATCAACTATACCGGATTGAAATCAGACGTTATAATCATGTGCATAGATTATTAGTCATACAACTGGCACCCACCCGAGAAAGTTTGCAGCATGTCATTCCCGTTTTCTAATTGTTATTTTTCAATGTAATCGGATATCACAGGTTTCTCACTACTTTCACTTTTACTTTCACTATCGACAACGTGCCAAACATCTTTACATTTGTTCGGCTTTCTCTCAAACAATGCATCTTCAAATAACACATCGCCTTGGAAGTGCTACGAAAACTGATTTCCCCCAATTCACATGTTTGCAGCATGTTGTCCCTCTGACAAAATGCAGGTTGTTGAAACTGACAAAGCAAGGAACTAAGTAGTGGATCGTTTGTCCGACAATTTAGGAAAGATGAAGTAAGGAAACCCATGGTTTATAGATTCTTAACACTGGCTGTCATTTGAGATTTTTTAAGTGTGGACACATGACATCGACAAAGTGTCTTTCTTTCATCTGAATAATCGTTGGAACAACTTCAGTGAAATATTCTCGATTTGTAGATATTGCCAGGCTTAGATTACCCCGTGCAAGACAAAAATGGGTAGAGGAAACAGTATATAATTATATATATATATATATATATGTATATATATATAATAGGAATTTTTAATGTAATACCGACTTTATACCTGAGGTGTCTAATACAGTTGAATTTCTTTCCAAAATGGTCAAACCTAGAAGTAAATACACCATTAGCAAATTTGGTACCAAACGAAGCGCAATTTTAAGTAAAAAAAAACAGAAAAAAAACGAGACATGAAATCTAGGGAAAAGATTTTATAAATGGCTGGTATTTGAAAGAAAAAGAGGAATTCAAAACAGCGTTGTCTTCTCTCTGAATTCGAAATGATCGGCCACAAAGATTGGAAAAAGGATTTAAGGTCAAGTTCAATTTTATATGGGTTAATTTGCACAGCCTTTTGGTTGGCAATAAACTGGCTAAAAACAACTGTAACTGGCTAAATTTTAATAGCCTATTTTGCAGTGCAATTTCGTTTTTTTAAATAAATGAGCAGATTATTATAAAGATACACAGAGTGTGTATAACTATTATGTCACAGACGAACACGACAATCGAAAAGTGAAGCTCTCAAAAACAGTTATAGCATATCGGTTTCTGGAACATTCTCTCCAACTTTTTGAAGTGGGGATCGTGGCAACGAGGTAAAATCATATCTGAAGAAAAAACATGCAGATTAAGAATTGTTGATAGTTTTTGTCATAATATTTACGGGTGGCAATTTTGGAATTCAACACGGACGACTATATTTCTTCCAATTGTGATTGAGTCATTGTGAATGAGTCAATCCCCCACTTCTCCCGTGGCCTATAGACCACTTCTACACAAAATTTCATTGGAGTTAATTAGGAACTTTTGGAGATATTGTATGAACTAACAGGAACGACTACGAAAATGTATGAATAAAAGCATAAAAAATCTTTGAATCGAAAACAAATTCCAGGATCCAATCTCAAATTCCATCACTTATTCCGTACAATGTGGTTAACCTTTCAACAGAATTTCATCAGAATCTACTGTGAACTTTTGTAGGTATTGCATGAATGGTGAGAAATTTAGGGATAAATCTAAAATTTTCCAATGAATATGGGTGAGGGGAACTGATCATATTTTGGGGTTGATCCAGGAATTCGTTTTTTTATTGAAAGGTTTTTTTTAGTTTTAATAATTTATGTATTTCTGTATTCGCTCCTGTCTATTTGCATGGTATCTCAAAAGTTCTGAACAAATTTCAATGGGATTTTGTCGAAGGATTTACAACCTTATATGGAAGAATTAATAAAATTTTGAACCAAATCCAGGAATTTGTTCTTGACCAGGAAACTTATTTATGTGCTTTTTACTTTTCTGTATTCTCCCTTGTCCGTCAATACGATATCGCCAAAGTCCTGGATGAATTATAATGAAATTCTGTGGAACCGCCCAGCACTTGCGAGGTATCAGTTTTTAGAGTGGATATAGGATTTCGTTCCTATTTAAGTAATATTTTTCGATTTTGATATTTTATGCATTTTTGTATTCTCTCCTATCCGTCTTCACAGTATCTCCGAAAATTTTAATGGAATTCTATAGAAGGGTGTATCACTTTGCAAGGTAGAATTGTTCAAATTTGGGGGAATTCACCCCTGTTGATATCTTCAAAAGTTATGGATGAATTTTAATTTTGTGATACTGTAGGTCCCTATGTTAGGAAGAGGATGTATTTTCCGTTTTAATATTTTATACATTTTGGTATTTGCTTGTGACTGCCTAATCAAGATCCCCCAAAATTTCCAATGAATTCCAATTGAATGCAATGGAACCGTAAGGCACGCATTACGTGAAATGTGATTAAATTCAGGTATTTGCTTTTATTGAGATATAGTTATGCCTTTTTATTGATCTATTTTTTTTTCATAAATTTCTGTATCTGTTTTCAATTATCCACAACACATCTGCAAAAGTTCTGAATTACATTTCGTAGAGGGTACAGCACTTATTAAGATTTGCTTGTATTTTGGAGTGGATTCATAGAGTTGTTTTTGATAGAGAAATATATTTACGTTTTTCTCCCTCCAACATTTCTTGGTCGCCCCTGTCTGTCCATAAGATATCTCTAAAAGTTTCAATGAATTTCAATTATGTTTTATGGAAAATTGTACCACGGGATAATGGGATAGTGATCAAATTTGTACAGGGGATCTAAGAATTAGTGTTTGATTGAGGATTTTTTTTTTTGTTTTTTGAAATCATTCTTTCGCAATTATGGAACAGAAATTTTTGTCTCTTCACACAATATCTCAAAAATTCTGAGAGGCAAACTGCATTGTAAGGGAAAGTGATTTGGATTTTGTTTTTGATTGAGGGATATTGTTGCGTTTTTATTCATAATTTTCTGTATTCGTTCCTGTCCGTCCACATAGTATCTTCAAAAGTTCTCAATAAAGTTTCAATTGAGGTTTGTGGAAGAGTGGGAAAAAGACCACAAGAGAAGTGATTTGGGGAATGGATCTATTCACAATGACTAAATCATAATTGGAAAAATTATACGTTCACAGTCGTCTACGTTGAATTTCAAAATGGCCACACTTCATAAAAAAACTTGTGACTATTGTCTATTGTTGGATGAAGTACGCATAGCCAATATATAGTGCAAAACTCGGATATTGATTGAAATTAGATTGTCATAAATCACTGACAGCGTCACGCTTGGGAGGGGGGGGGCTGATGCCAGCAGCTATTTGC